>JADRCD010225204.1:0-19410 GCA_019843815.1 Montemys delectorum | reverse complement strand
CCTTCAGTCTACACCCTTCTATTTGAACATATGACCACAAAGAAGGGCTCAGTGTCTTTGCAATTCTTATTTAATAGTGAATGTATAGTGAAAGGCACAAGTCCTAAACACACCCTTTGAAGGAACCTGCTAATGGCATGCTTTTAGAATAAAATTTTGTGGAGACATGGAACATGACCTTGAACCTGACAAGGTTTTCTATGCCTTTCATTGTCCCCTATTAATCAAGGCAGACACTTATTGTCCAAGGATAACTTAGTTTAGGTTGTTTCTAAGTGCTTTATAAGATTTCCCAGCATGTTCTTTAGTGTAAAGCTTGCTCCTTCCATAGAATGATTCTGCTGTGAACTTACGTTGAAGAATGCAGTGGCAGTTGGCTTTTTTTTTTTTATTGCTATGTAGTCAACTTTGTCTGAGTAGCCCAAATGTTTTTGTATGTTCTCCAAATGCTAGAGCCTCAATATTCCCAGCTTGGGATGTGACAAAGGTCTTAGGAGCGCCCTTGGAGACATCTCTCTGTGGCTCTGTGCTTTCAAATTCTTACAGAAATACCTAGGGGTGACATGCTGGTCTATAGGATAGATTTCTTCTTGTCCTTCTGCCAAGATCCACAAAGACTGTGATGTGGAGCAAGCCAGGGAGATGTTGCACACACAAGCCTATGTGGAGACTAATGAGGAGTGCACAGGAATGTCCATCTCTCTTTGACCAGGCAATGCTGGCAAATGGATCTTTCCCTGTGCCATTTAACCAAGTCTATAAAGTATAATTCCTGACTCTCTGATGGCCCTTGCTAAAATGCAGCTCACTATTTTTCTGTGAGAGAGAAATGTAAAAGCCTGGCTTTCACACAGGTTCTAAGAAAATACACCTCTAGAAAAGAAATGTTGATAATAGTTGAGCTCGCCTGGACAGGGCATTCTTTAGTCACCATGATGGTGGACAGTGTCCCATGGCCAGGGTATGCTGTAAGTCTGGGTTCCAGCTCTATCACCATGGTTAAGGAAGGGTTACTAACTGTGGGACTTGAATTCTATCCATTCTCTGACCATGTCCTTAATGGAGTGGCATCACCTCAGCCTTCTCAGTGGGGCAGAGCCCACCAGAGTGAGGGTCTGGCAATTCTGAAAGGTGGGTGTCATCAAAGCTCCTCAGGGGAAACCTAGACCTCCTAAATATGAGGTATCCCCTCAGGTGCTTGGGGTTCTGCTCTTATATCTGGCCATGTCATTTCAGAGGATGCACCCTCACCTGTGGGCTTGTATTTTTCAAAACCTATGTTCATAAACACTCCAATGTCTCTTACAGCCCACTGATCAATGGTAGGGGTGGAAGAAAGGTTAATAGGATGAGGGGGACATGGACTTGTTTAGAAGTAGTTCTTTGGGGGAGATTCCAGTCTTTGTTGTCAGCAGTTCAGTCCACTAGCAAAACACCAAACGTGAATCAGCAGTAAGGCTCAATCCAGAAGAAACCACGAGTCTCTGCTGATCAATCTGCATGGGATCACAGAAGGGGCCAGAAGCTGCCAGAATATCACGAGAAGTTCTCTGGTACATCTCTCTCTGTGAAGTCACTTCTCCACAAGTGAAGGCAAGGCGAATCAATGCAAGAGCGTTGTCCACTGTCTGTTGGGTTATACTTACACTCTTTCCAAACATCATGTGTTCTCTCAAGATCTCCCCCGGCAAAACATCACATGCCCTTTTCACAAGACAGCTTCCAGAAAAACACCATGTGTCTGTTCTCAGGAAAGCATCCTCTCACATGTCTGCTTCAACAAAACATCCAGAAAACATCCAGAAAACTTCCAGAGAGCTTCCAGAAAAACATTACATAACACAACCGAGTCTCCAAAGAAATAAAAAATTTCCACCTCATTCATCTTTCATTTCCTTTTCTTACCCAGTCCCAGGCCATTAGGGCCTGAAAGTAAGGCAAAGAATTTCCATAGAAGGAACCAGAATTAGACTGGAAGCCCTGGGTACCAGAATAGAAGCCTGAGTTTCAGAGTAGGTCCATGTGTCGCCTGTAGCTCCCTCCCAATTTCAGTCCTGACCATCATCCAGGAAAGTCTAGAGTTCCTTTCTGGGTATTGTTCTCTGCAGTGAGCAAACTGTCCTATCCAGTGTATGTGCAGGGCATGAAGGTCAAAAAATTAGCACTGGTATGTGCTTTCCATTAAAAAAAAGGGGGGGGGTTATTACTATGCTACTGCCAATAGTCCAAGCAGCTAAGTGTGTGACAGTGATGTTCCTAGGGTCACAATGGTGCTGCCAGATTCAGCTAATCCATAACCCAAATGTGGCTCAGCAGACTTAAGGCACCACTTAAACCCTCAAGAGGGTTTCAAAGTTTTACTCAATGTGCCAGGGAAAGCTGCTTTGTGGTAGATCTCAGTCTTGAGAGATGATGAGTCCTGGCCCAGCAGGAGGTGTCAGGCTATCATGCAGCAGTAGTCTTTGCAGGAGAAACCCAGTGCCAGCTTTCATTAGGAGAGACCTGTGCTACTTAGTCATAGCATATTTCCATACTCCCTGGGAAGGTAGCATAGCCTGCCAGTCTTGGCTTCTCACACAACTGAAGAAATATTCAACCCAGTTGGTTGTGTTCTGCCAGCTTGAGCAATGGCCATTATCTGCTTTCAGTTCCGTGTAACTGGCTTGAGCAGAACAGCTTTGGCATCAGCCAACGTGGGCATCAGTTTAGCTGAGCTCACGAGCTATGCCCAGGTGAGTCTTGATGAAATTTTTTAGAAACTGGTTTTAGCTTGAAGTAGCCTGGACCCCAGAAGTTCCATGGGGGTGAGATGTTCTTTATTATTCCATCCTCTTTGGAAGACCACAACAGTTTTGGTGTTTCGGGGTCCATTGTTGACTCTGCCCAAGATGGATGTCTCATTTGGGAAAATCACAAAGCTTCCCTCTGTGTATCAGACCTTCACTTCCACCAGTAAAGCTATAGTCACTGGCTGTTCCTAGCCAATAACAATCAGTGAACAACCAGAGGGACCCTGTCCCAAACAAAGTTCCAGGCAAGGTCAGACATATGGCATTGTCTTCTGACCTTTGCATGTGTGCACTGGAATGGGCATGTACTCACACACACACATGAACACACAAGTACATACATCCTATATTTCAGCACACACAGATTAAATAATAACAATGCCCCATCACTGTCACCACGAGACAGACTTTCCACACTTCTCCAGAGCTGGGGGTACATGAATTTGGATCATTTAGGAGAAAACCCAGCAAAAGATTCTACTAGGCTTTCTAAAGTCCCTCCATCCCCACCCTGGCCCTTCCAGAGCTAGATGAAACCTGTGAGGGGGTTCATGCTACAACTTGAAGAGAACAGAGACTAAGAAAAACTCTCCACATGGAAGTTGAGAGCATTTCTTGACTTCTAGTGTAGCATGGCCTCCGGATTGGATTTGCACCATAGATACATGCTCCAACATTTATCATTCCATTAGCAGGAAGTAGCCTTCACAGGTGTTCAACAGGAGATGTTCTCCCGAGGCCACAGCCCAAGACACAGGAAGAACTGAAATTTAACACTGGCATCAAGCTGCACATGACTAAATGGTTAAGAATTGTGCCTCATTTCTAGGAATTGAAATTTGAAAACAGTACCTGAATGATGCTTTTATTTAAGGCCCAGGGAATTACATTGTATTTCTGAATGATTGAGAATTACTTTATATTTATGAATGACTGATTCTGTTCTTCTTTTTGATTTTAAGGAAAAAAGAAAGGTTACAACTGGTCGAAACCAAAATGGAGAAAGCCAGTGAATGTACAGAGAAAACGTAAGCCAACCAAGGGACTATTACAGCTGTTGTGTTTATTAAGGTGTTGCCCATTGCACACTTGGAGGCCTGTGAGTTTCTGAGCCATGATTGTGTCTGTGTGTGTGCATATGCACATGTGTGTGTGTTGTATTCACACAGGTGCATATGAGTGCACATACTTGAGGAGGATGTCAAATATTTTATAGCTACACTAAGATATGGGTTAAGATGCTGTAACAAAGTGTCTTTTACAAACAGTTTGTTTCTGGTGCATGTGGTGGTTCAGAGTTGAAAGGAAAGTGCTGTCATCCTCAGAGTAACATTTGTACTGATTTAGAAAAATGTTTATGAGAAGGATGAATGAAGCAACTGGTCTGCATGTGCATGTGCACAAATGTGTGTGCATATGTGCGTGCATGCGTGCGTGCGTGTTTGTGTGTGTGTGTGTGTGTGTGTGTGTGTGTGTGTGTAAGAGAGAGAGAGGGAGAGAGAGAAACCTGCAAAAGCATTAATTTTGCCTATAAATTCAGGTCTCTTAATGTAAGTATTTATCTGTCTAGAGAGAGAAAGATATATTTGATAGTCCATGTTTATAAATGTGCTCATTGAAGGGCTGATGGGATGGCTCAGCGAGTACAAACATGAGCACCTGATTTTGGATTCCTAATACCCACATTAAAAAGTTGGCATAAAATACACATCTGTAATCCCTCACATAAGGGTGGACCCTACACTGTGGTTGATTAATAAGCCTAGTCAGATCAGTGAGTCCCAGATTTACTGTCAGACCTGTATCAACAGCTAAGGTGGAGAGCTATTGAGGAACCTCCACGTACATTCAGGCACACCCACATATACATACATAGGAACACATACATGTACACAAGCACATATATGCAAAATGCATATATTAGTTATTGGAATAGATGCGATGGCTATATTTTTTATTTGTTTATATGATCAGCCTTTGTCATGAAAGGTATTCTTTACTGAGGATACATATACATACAAACATATAAGCAGAGAGATAAAGATGGAAAGAAGGAGGAAGAGAGAGAGAGAGAGAGAGAGAAAGAGAGAGAGAGAGAGAGAGAGAGAGGAGACAGACCAATTTACCCTAGAATGTTTTCAACAATTTAATCACAAATATATCTACATGGTGATGTTTCCTATAATCTTATTCCTATATTGTGTATATATTTACACACAGCCCCGCCATCTGATTTTAGTAATGGTCTAAGGGATCCCTTCTTCCTAAACAAAAGCTAAATGCCATTTTCCAAATGATTATCAATTTTGCATCAGGTCTAAAGTTGGTATTGGAATCCAACTTGATATTAACTTCACCAACTAAGAGTCTTATGCTCTTGACAATGACCTGGCTGTGCTGTTGACTGATGTGTTCATTTTTGTTTGAAGAGGAGAAAAGGGGGCTGCATCCATTTTTTTGAATGCATGCTATGGAAACCACATTATTTGGGTTGAGTTTTTGAAAACACTTCCATCAATTATCTTCATGTGTAGACAAATAGATTCCTTTCCAACATATTAATACAACTGAATCTTGCACATGCTTTAACCCTGACTTCTGCCTGGAAGACCACAGCTCCTTGTTGTGAGTTCTCATCCACAGTGTGTGGAGATGCAGCAGGGATGGAGATGCAGCAGGATGTCTCCCGTGTTCCTTCCATTTTCCCCTGTAGTTTGGCTCAACTCTGCATTTGCCTGTGTCCCTCCTAGGTGGCAGAATAGCTGTTGGTCAGGCAGCTTTCAGGAGAAAGAAAATGAAAAAGAACCCAGGACTCTCTGCTAAGATCAGGGGTAAGACAGCTTCTGTGGCTCTTTCCCTTCAGCCTCTGGTAAGATTTGGGGAAAATCTGAAGATTAAAAGCAAATAAAAATAAAAATAAAAATAAAACCCTACTTAAGCTTATCAATTTGAGAGTGAAACTGTTAGGAGCAAGAGCGTAAATTGTATTTATATCATCAATTTATCTCTGCCAATTTCTTCCTTTCCTCTGAGTTGAACCAGATTTTTATGGAAATGTTTTTCTCTTACATATCAGTTATTAAAATGGCTAGACTTGGTAACTCGGAAGAGGAAAGCAGATCTACTCTCAGTCATTTCCTTCCCCTCTTTTTGTGAGTTCTTCCTCATCTTGGACAGGCTCTGTAACTTTCCAGGTCCATTTCAGCAGCAGCAGTTTTCCAGAGGAGAAGCTGAGAGTCGTTTAGGACCTGATACCCAATTTCTGAGACAGCCAGACATGTCTTAGAGAGCAAACAGCAAAGAGTGAACCTTGATGCTTTCTCCAATTTAAAGCACTTCCTCTCTGTCAGCCTGGGCACGCCCCAGACTAGGACATGCAAGTAGGGCTGGCACCACCCCGTTTTTCGTGGTCCCTTGGGGCTCTGCCTCTATTCCCTAGCAGTTGGTGTGGAGCCATTGGGTTGGAAAGATTGAAGAGAACAGAGATGACTGGATGCTTGAGCAGATGTCTTGTCTGGTGGAAGATGCCGGAAGTATAGGATGCTCTCTCTCCTATGGTATGCTTCCATCACGTCCATAGTAGGGAAAGATGAGGGACCAGACATCAGGTTCACTTCATTAAAAAAAAATTTAGCTTTCATTTTGGGGCCTGGTGTAAGGGGCCCTGCTGGCATGATCCAATCCCACTGATGTGTTCTATGGTCACACTGTGGTTTGGCACTTTGCCTTAGGATGTTCAGGACCCTAGGGGACCACCTCAACCAACTCAACTGGAAAAAATGACTTTCTATTCCCCCTCCCCCCAGAAACTTCTATGTCATTACTGACATGAGCAGACTAATAGGTCACTTTATTTACCATTTACTAAATTGAGCTCAACTATTGAGCCTTCTATAAAATTTTTGAAAAAACAGCAGAGAATTGACCAATCTGTTATTCTAAAGTTTAAGACTGACCATAACAACTATTTTTAAATAACTTTAAACCATGTTCTAACCACAATTGTGTTTATGGGGTTAGTAATGGATTTCAGTTTATTACATGGGCAAAATGCCTCTGGATGCAACAAGAACTCAGTCTTGCCTTGCTCAGTTATTCTGCTTGGAAATAAAATGTTGTAGGATGTAGCATGTATCTAGATCTACATCCAAAACTCCCAATACCAACTTCTTCTCAGTTGGCTAAAATAGACATCCATGTTTCCTTTATCTTTTCAAAATACAAGCCTTAAACATGTTCAATAAAAGTAACTCAGCAGACCTTCCAGTCCCAAATGAAAATCACCACACAGCGTGAGGGAGAGAAAATATCTCTGAATTTGCTTTGCTAGCTCTAGATCCTGTTGCCAAAGCTTTGACACCAAGTCAGGTTGGATTAGAGGAGGGAAAGTTGCCGGAATGAATCAGGTGGAAAAATCTTCCCAGTGGAAGATGAGCATGAAGGAGGAGGAATGGGCTGTTTCAAAGCATGACTTAGCCTTCCAGAGTCTCCGTGGCATCTTGAACCAGAAGGAGGAGAGCTCCTTTGAAAGTCACTTTGAGTGGAAGGCCGTATGTTGCCTGGTGGTCCCAACGATCCACAGAGAGGAAGCAAGATTATTAGTTTCTATAACAGCTTATGTAGCTGACTAACCTCCACCAAGACACTTCCTGTTTGCTCACTGTATCTGAGATAGTAACAAGAATTTTGATGATGGAGCTGAAACAAGGTCTGGAGCCCTGGGCCACTACAATGCTGCCTGCCTTGACCTGCAAACTCTCAAGAGTGGATATAATCTCTGCCATACCCAGGGTGTCATCCAGCAGTGATTGTACATGAAGGTGGCCCAGAGAGTTGGGCAAAGGCCTGGGTCCAAGTTTTCTCTTCCTTTGACCCAAATGGACTTGGACAAGTCCTTTATCTCTCACCTCAGATCTATGTCAACCCTTCCCAGTCCATTGCAGTCTTGATCACAGACTTAGTCTCTCAGTACCAAGGACAGTCCACTGCGGGCCCCCCTCCCCCTCCCACTCCATCAAAGTCTCTTCACTGATGACAAGGAGAGAAAACATCTCTTCCTTGAGGAATGTTCATCTCTTCTGTGGGGTTGCATCTCTCTACATCCTGTATTGTTTTCAGATTGTTCTAGAGTTCCCTGGGTTTCTCTATCAGCTACAGACACAAAACACTGTTGTGAGGGAGAAATGAAGCAGAGCAGACATACAGACAAATTTGAAATGATCCCACCCAGCTCTTAGGTTGCCTGTCATCTCCTCTCCCTGCTCCCCAAGTCAGTGCTAAAATGAGGCGATAAGAGGAGTATCTCTGGCTGCCATCATTAGTAAATAGCACATCTGGATAGTTCCTACCATAAACTGACAACAGTTGTGTGTTTCATGTAGCAATCAGTGGGGCTAATAAGAGTAGGAATCAAGACAGTTTTATTGAATCCAAATTTCTCTGCGAAAGCCTTCTGTTTTTTATAAATTAGGGGTAAAGTGTTTTGTCTCTATGTATCCAATATGCCACTTGCAAAAAAGATTTAGAAGCTAGAGGTGTGAGGATCAAAATGTCCCAAGTGTTAAAGGAATGATCCCAAGAGGGAGAAGGGGAAATTGAGCAACTGCAAAGTGAGATGCAAGAAGAAATCCTCTTTTCAGGTCCAGGAAGGCGCAGAAAGGAAAATGCCAATTTTAGCGCTGAGTTGCTTCCCGTGACGTGTGGTAACTTGAAGGGAGTGTTACACAAGGATAAATTCAAACAAGGTGGGTTTCATGGTTTTTAATTTGTAAATGCTAAATTTAAAAATCACATGCAACAATACAATTCCTTAAGGAGCTGTTTGGCAAGCATGGCTTGACATCAGGAAGGGATCCTGACATGCTATTTTCACACTTGAAGAAACCATATGCAATAGATGCTCACAGCAACATGGATATAGCCACAAGATGCCCAGAGAACCAGAAAGAAGCCCATGAACTTCCATCCATAGATGGAAACTATTGTGTAGTTTCATTCTGGTCAGACACAAATGGGAAGAGGCTATGAGCCTCTGTCTTCACATCCCTGGGTCATTAGCACATTAGGACATGACACTTGTTATGGAGAGGACCATCACAGGACTGAGAATCAGAGAACCCAAGTTCCAGCCTCAGATTTGCCAAACAAGGGGTTCTCATTCTATAGAGGGAGGGGGGCTTTCTAAGCCTGAAATTTCTAATTTTGAAATAGAGGACCATAATTTAAAGCCTGACCCATGACAATCAATGTGTATCATTGGTATAACATACTCTTCAATAATCTGCCATAAAGGTTTGCAAGAAATAAAGCCTCAGTATGATGCTTTCTAAGCTCTCTTGATAGGAAGCTGTGGGTGACAGTTAACAGAAGGAATCTCATTGTCTCCATTTTTAATGGTCTTAGTGAGTTGTAATTCATACACTATATAAATCAGCATTTAGAGTCTACAGGTAAATGGGATTTTCTTTTTTGGTACTTCCAAAACAATTACCATGAGAATATATTTGCCTCCCTTTGTCATCCTATTAATCAATCACCCACCTAATTTCTGTTATATAAATCTGCCCACTGTACACATTTCATACAAACAACATCCTATAATATAGGCCACTTGTGACTGCCTGCTTTCATTTACCACGATGATTTCAAGCCACATCTGTGTAGTTTATGCAAGATATAGTTTTAATTGCCGAATAACATGATAGTCCATTTTATGTAAATATTACATTTTCATCACTCCTTCATCAGTTTGGATTATTTCTACTTTGGGGTGTAATAGATGATGTTGTTTTGAGACTTCAAGGGCATTGTGTATAAGATTATACACACTCAGTTTGAGTCACGCTGAATCAGAGCTGCTGGGTCATATGGTGATTATATGTTGAACTCAGTAAGGACTCACCAAAATGTTTTTGGTGGTAGGTACACTGTTCTGTATTTGCACCAGCAATGCAGGGAGCTCCAACTTCCCTATGTCAAAAGCTGCTGTTTCTTTTTGTTTTCTATTATGGTTATCCTGATGGATGTGAAATGGTATGGAGGGAATTTTGTTTGCATTTTCATAATAATGAAGATACCAACTATATCATTAGCTTTTTTTTTTTTTAAAAAAAAGAAAACATAATCTCTATCTCCACGGGATAAGATTTATGTTTGATGGTATTTACTTATGACTGCAGGGATAGACAAACTTCTGTTCAATATTCCCATTAAAATGGATAGAAAACGATGTCACCTAATTCTGAGTTGCAGAAACCAGTGGCAGCCTTAGTTGTAGCTGAGGATTTCACCTCCACTTTGCCTGGGGCACCTGAGACTGTTCTCCAGCCTGAGAGCTCAGCATCAGTTTGGCCCCCAGTCACACTGTAGAGTCGGCCACTGGTTTGTCTGTTTCTTGGTGACTCTGAAGTAGTTTTATCTTTTTTTTTTTTTTAAGATTTATTTATTATTATACATAAGTACACTGTAGCTGACTTCAGACATACCAGAGGTGGGTGACAGATCTCATTATGGGTGGTTGTGAGCCACCATGTGGTTGTCGGATTTGAACTCAAGGCCTTCAGACGAGCAGTCAGTGCTTTTACCTGCTGAGCCATCTTGCCAGCCCCTGAAGTAGTTTTAAAAAGTGGTTGATTACCAACTTTTTCATGCACAAAAAATGAAAGAAATATGCAAGGTTTCATGAAAGCTCTTGAGGGAACACCAGGGTTGAGCTGGATGGGACTCCTGAAGGAAGGCAAGAGGCCTGACTCTTCAGCTATTGACTTTCAGCACAGATTGGTGGCTCTAGATCCAGTGTGGCGGGAGATCACGAATCTGAGCCCTAGGGACAAAGCAGGCCCAGAACTAACCTACTGTGATCTTACAGGGACATCTGTGATGTCCATACAGTGTCAGGATGGAAACTGGTTCACACCCTCTGAATTTGAAATCATGGGAGGCCGTGGACCATGGAAGAACTGGAAATTGAGCCTATGCTGCTATAACTGGCCCCTGAAATTCCTGATCCAGGTATTGCAAATGAGGGGAGGGAGGTCAGTGCTTCTTATTGTACCAATTACAGATCAAATAAGTATCGAGTTGTGGGAAGCCCTGATACCAGTTAGGTTTTCCTGTCACTCAGGAGAGAGACACCCCTCATTCACAGCCTCATAGAAGGTACACCCTTGGTGGTATTGACAAGTGAGAAACACAGAACCTCTGAGGAGGGAATGGCCATTCTGAATAGGGGTTTTTTTTTTGAGAAAGAGCTGCCTGAAGCCAAAGAAAGAGTTGACTGTCAAACAAGTAGAAGACAGTCTAGAGCAAGAAGGACATGCGAACAGAGTTCTAATGAGGGCCCCTGTGTGGATATAGGGCATGTGGTGTGTGTTTGGCATAACCCATCTTTTAAGATTTATAAATGTTCAGGCTTTTATTCACCCAAAGTAACTGTCATCTCTTAGGCTTACTACCTCTGATGCTACCCTAAGCCTAGGCCTAGAACCGTCTAGCCACTGTACAATCTTATTCAGGCCTAGAATGTTTTCATCCTCTGAGACTTACTGCTGAATAATCTCATCCTTTCTACTACTTTCTGATCTCTGGCTGACTGGTTCAACTCAGCTGTTCCGGCCTAAAACTCCTTTCTAAGCTGGCTGATTCAGTCTGGCTTACCTCATTTTCTCCTGAATTGTTCTGCTTGGCCTCATACTAACGTTGGCAATCTGTTCTAGTTTTCTGGCTCCTTCTCATTCTCTGGTTCATTTTGTCTTCACCTGTGTCTAGCTTGTTCTCACTTCAACTGGTCTCTCTAAAACTCTCCTGGTAAAACTGCCTCCTCCTCTTTTTTTTTTTCTCTCTGCACTGCCCCTTAAGTAGCTTCCCCTTCCACTCTCTTCTCCTGAGAGCTGGGCATATTCTATTCTGTCAAATCTTTTTCTGATTTGTCACGTTGTCTGCTACTCAATTAGACATCACTTTCAAACACTGGTGCTTCCTTCTACAAACTAACTTCACCTTCACTAGGATTAAATGTGTGTACTAAGAGCTGAGCCACACTACAACTAGAAACAAGTTTTTTTCAGTAAATAACACAATCTCAGGGTTCACAGTGTTATCAAATATCCTGCAACAGAGGTTATTGGTGCAGGGATTTAATACTACCCTAATTACCCCAAATCCAAAACTTGGACAAGAAATTAGTGATGGCCTTGAAGTTATAAATGGCAGTTGAAGACATGGTATGTTGGCACAAGCCTTTAATCTCAGCACTTGGGAGTCAGAGAGAGGAAGATTTCTGTGTTTTCAAGGCTAGCCTGTTCGAAATAGCAAGTTCCAAGACAACCAGGGCTATTCAAAGAGATCCTGTTTCAAAAGAAAAAAAGAGAAAGAAATGGAAGTTGAAATATATGGTCATCATCACCACCATTATTTGGTGTACAGGGTTGAACCTAGGGCTTCAAGTGAACTAAAGAAGACTTCAGCTCTAAGCTAAGCCCAGCCTTCTTGCTTTAGTTTGCTTCCTATGCTGCTATGATAAACCATGACAAAAATCAACCTGGTGAAGGAAAGGGATTATTTGGCTTACTATGTATAGTCCATTATGGTGGGAAACCAAGGCAGAAATTCAAGGCAGAATTTCTTGGAGGCACAAATTGAAGCAGAAACTACAGCCTAAGGCTTCCTCCTTGGCTCATGTTCAACTTTCTTTCTTATTCTACTTCGGTATACTATTTCTAGGGATAGTACCACCCACAGTGGGCTTAGACGTCCTATATGAATCCATAATCAAAAAAAATACCCTCACAGAATTGCCTATAGTTTATCTGAGATACACAATTCTTCAACTGATGTTTGCTCTTCTCAGGCATGTCAAGTTGACAACCAAACTAGCCAGGACACATCTACAATGCTATTAGAAACAGCTGTTTTCAGACATAATTTCGTCATCTCTCTATTTAGCCAGCCTGTGTATTTATCCTAGAATTCTTGGCTCAAATATCTCTCCCCTCCATGACTGTCCTAGCCCCTCAGCTCCTGGAGACCCTTCTTAAACTGTGTGAGATTAGTTCTCTATGCTGTTAGCACATGTCTTTAATCCAAGTACTCCTGAAGCAGAGGCAGGTGAATCTCTGAGTTCAAGGCCTCTACAGTAAAATGGCCAGGACACAGGAGGAGGAAAAGAAGAAGAAGAGGAGAAGGGAGGAGTAGAAGGAAAGAGAAGGAGAAAAAAGAGGAGGAAGGAGTAGGAGAAAAAGGAGGGAGAAGAGGAGAAAGAGAGGGAGGAGAAGAAGAAAAGGAAAAAGATTTTTTTTCTTCCATGAGCTTTTTCCTCATCCCCCCTCCTAAACTAGGTTTTCTGTCTTTGTGTGCTCCAAATTCATCAGAGTCTGTGACACCCTATATGCAATCAGCAACCGGGTGTTGACTGGTTAGTCCTGGTGGAAAGTCAAACTGAAGTGGGTCAGGTAGATTCAAAGGTTGCATCAGTGATTGTGGGGGAAGATTCTCAGGACTAAAGGAAGATGCACCAGAGAAAGATGGATGTAAGGCAGGTCTTTCTACCTGACACGGGCTAGGTAATGAGAGGGAAATGGAGTCAGACAATTTGGGTCTGAACCAGGCAGAGCTTTTGGAAGGAGGTTGGAAATGCAAGACTCATACCACTGAAATATGGATACTTACATGTTGAGGTCCTTTTATCTTGCAGAGAAATTTTCTACCCAATCCTCCACGGATATATCGAAAGAGAAAAAAGGTGAGTGCTGACTGTGTGATTTTACACACACAGCATCTTACTGATGGCACCTCAGTTGTACTGTTATACTTAACGTCACCTCTCATTTCCTCCTCTACTGCTTTCTTTTCTTGTTTTCAACTTGTGTCTTCCCCTATGCTTCTATATTGTGTGTAGAGCTACATCCTCCTTGAATGTGGACTGCTTTAAGTTGGAGATGTTAGAGTGCCATCAGCATAGACTTCAACAGGCCACATATCACTAGGCACTGAGAATCTGAATTCCGGGCTAGGGTATAATTTGTCATTGGCATTATTATCTAGCTTACTTGAACTCTGAATCCCCGGGATGTTTCATAGAAGGAAGCTATGATATAACCTGTTCAACAATTACTTTAAAAGTCAGTGCCTCTACCTTCTCCCATATGCTAAGAGCATCTTAGTCTGGATCACTCAAACAAGTTAGAAATGTCCAGCCTACAAAACTATTCTTAATTCTTAGGTGCAGTATTTCATAGCAACAAGGGGGCAGTTGCCTCTTATTTTGTGTGTCTGTTTATAGGAACAGAATTCCCAGTGAAACAGAATCCAAGATCCATTACCATTTCCATAAGTCTCCCAGGGCCTCTTCATCTGCTCAGAGGTGTAGACTCTGGAAATTTCCATGCCACAGTCAACATCACACGCCAGCTTCTCAGCTTATGATAGGACCGTTTAAACTTGCTGGTAATGAGTAGTTTGTGTCAGGAAGTCTTGGATTCTTATCATAACCATCATTTCTATATGATGACATCTGCACTGAGATCCCCAGAGTCTCTTTTCCCAAGCATAGCCTTGTTTACTTGTCTGTGTGATGCTTAATTTTACAAAGTACACCCAGAATGCCCAAGGACTGGAAGAGATCATAACAAGATCCTGACCCCAAGTATTTTGTCAAAGTCACTGTCTACATTAAACAATGACCCATAGGGTAACCTGGGGGTTTCTAGATGCACAGGTCCATAAAATAGATATGGGGGGGGGGGAGGTAGATATTTTAAGAGAAAGACTTTAGACAGAATGAGTTAAACCAGTATTTTCAATCAATGAATTCAAGAGTGAATATACTCTGTCAACAGTTCCTGGGAACCCCCTGCAGGTGCACAAGGCCACAACTTCTACAGGCTTCGGTCAAAGTAAGATTGAGAAACACATGTGACCGGTCAGGATGGAAAGTCCTTAGTGAGAGTTTAGGGGGAGGTCTTATATGTCTACAGTGTCTCCTTTGATCTTGCTGTTAATTTGTTTAGGTGGGAACTAAACAAGCTCAACACTTGAGCTGTTCCTACCTAAGAGCCTCTAAATAACTAAGCAAATTTTATAGGCAAGATGGCGCATGGCTGGAATCCCAGCATGTGGAATGCGGAAGCAGGAGGATCAGGAATTCAAGTCTAGCCTTGGCTATATAGTGAGTCCAAGGCCAACCTGGGCTAAAGTGAGACATATCTCAGAAGTACGATTAATGCCGGTGATGATAAAAACAAATTTAATCAACTGTTATTTGACTGCTTGAATGAATAATCAGGTCTTCTACTTAATACTGTTGCTCAAATTTTCTCTTTCAGCAGAAAACACAGAACTTGCATCGTTCCCCAGCTGACCCTAGTGTAAGTACTGACTCCTCGCTACAATCCCTAAAAGGCTCCAGCCTTCTCCTTGGTGCCTTGCCTGTGACTTGGTTGCCTCTCCCTTAAAGGGACCCAACTGTCAGTTTAGGTATGCTGCTGTGAGTGAAGAGACATCATTACCAAACCTGTCCCACAACCAAGGCAGGAGGAGCCAATCTGGGTGTTTGGGTCAGAAGTGTCCTACCACATGGTTCACCATAGGTTCTTGGGAAACAGAGTTCTAGATTACTAGAGTCCCCAGGACAGAGCCTGGCATGGCAGTGGGCCTGACTAGCCTTGGATGAAGGATAAAGGATGAAGAGCAAATACAGGAGGAGACACCGTTTGCAAAGGGCAGTGTATGGAAAGAAAACCTCCTAGCATGCATCCTGTGTGCAGGTAGAACTCAGGAGGCCAGTCCTCCCCTGCAAGTTCTAGGTCTGGACCTCTCCTTGTCCTCGGTTTCTCAGAGAAACCCTGGGGCCGGTCCAAAGAGAGCCATAGGGGGCCACATATGGTTGGAAGCAAAACCATCACACTGAGCAAATCACTGTTTTTTCTGTGTCAGCTTGGCTGGTGTTTGGGTGTAGGCAAACCATCCTAATACCTAAGGCCCTGTCTATTCTCTGCTCACCTGTATCCTTGTACTTTGTGGATCTTAGCCAGAACAAAGAAACATTTTAAATAAGCTTAAAAGTTGGTGTTCAGAAGACAAAGAATTGGGTGGAGTTGGGAGGTGGATTGGACGGAAGCAGAATAGGTTTGTAGAGTATGGAGCATGGTACATAAAATGGTAGAGACAAAGAAAAGATCAGGGCACAGTAGGAACATGGCTTAGCAGGATGAATTTGAGCTGTACCAGGGAGCCCTAGAGGAGACATGGCTTTAGAGCATTAGAACATGAGGAGCTGAGGAGAGATGAGACACCATGAAGCTGAGGACATGGGTAGAACCTGCAGCTGGAGAATGACTCTGATCATCTGGTCAGACTGTAGCTAAGGATGAAAACCTGAGGAATCCCATCCTTTGCATTTGGAGGACCTGGGAGGGAAAGGGGTCCAGCAGTTAGGTGAGAGAGCAAACCACTAAGAACGACACAGAAGGACAGGCTTCTCCTGAAGGCAGAGATGGTCCCAGGGCACAGAAGGGTTGGCCCTGTCACCTTGGCTACCTCTCTTCTCCCACTCACTCACCCAGTGATGGCCCAGTCCTCTAGCCTGTCGCTTGCCTGTCCCTCAGAGTGGTCACAAGAAGGTAGAAAATTTCCCGACAGCCAATGGACTACTTAGAGGTGTGTTCTCCCCTCTTTTACACCATTTCTTCTTTCTCTTTCTCTCTTCTTTCCCTGATATTTTTGAGATAGGGTCTCATGTAGACCAAAATAACCTCAAACTCACTATGTAGCTAAGGATGGATTTGAACCCTTGATCTTCCTGTCTCAACTTTCCAGTGCCAAGATTCCTAGTATGTGCCACCATACCTAAATTGGGATTATTTTTCTATGTTCCTATAGAACCACCTCTCATTTCTTAAACTGTCACTGTTCTTGAACTTGGGACCAGGAGTGCATGTGTTCCTGTACACATGTCATTCTGATACTTCCTGGTTCCTGCATTTAACAGCGATCATAGGAAAACCCCAGCAACGTACCAAGGAAGGTTATGAGGAAATTCTTTGAATACCTTTCTGAATGACAGGAAACAGAAACTCACCAAGGATCGTAGGTGTAATTAGTTAGGAGCTTCCCACGGAGACAGAGTGTGGCAGAGAACTAATAAAACATCCTAGGCCCTCTCAGCTATTTATGGTTTTTGTCTGTGTGTGTGTGTGTGTGTGTGTGTGTGTGTGTGTGTTGTTGTTGTTGTTGTTGTTGTTGTTACAAGGCATCAAGCTGTCTTCAAACCCTTGAGTGTACTACTGTTAATCTCCTCAGTGGGGTACCTTAATCCATCTACCCACCCCATTTAGATATTCTGACTTTTCCAGCTGTTTAGGCAATATATAACATTGAGCCTTAATTTTGGTGTTCTGCCAGGCTTCCTACAGATAGCAGGAGTTTGGTCATAGTCCACTTCTGCCTCTTGAACACACATGTATTTGTATACCATACAGTGGATATGTATTGGTCTTTTTACAATTGCTCTATAAGGTCGATGGGTTTTGATAAATAGATCTTACCCTATAGTAACAAAGAAAAAATAATGTCAAAGTTTAGCTTTTCTAGATGAAAACTAACTTTGACTCCAGGCAGTCTGTATTAGTCTTGGCAAGTTCAAACCTCTGTTGATGTGGGGGATTTTTTTTTTTCCCTTTCATAGAACAAAGTATCTTTTATGCTTGCAGAGAGCAATGAGTTAATGAGTGCATGTTCATGCTCACCTTACTTTCTCTGCCCTCATACTCCAGGAAGCCACAGTGGGCGGGTCTAACTATAATTAACATATGCATCCAAACAGGTTCTTTTCTTAGATGATTCTTGTCTTAGGGTTTTACTGCTGTGAAGAGACACCATAACTAAAACAACTCTTATAAAGGAAAAGATTTAATTGGGGCTGGCTTACACTTCAGAGGTTTAGTCCATTATCATCATGGTGGGAGCATGGTAGTGTCCAGGCAGACGTGGTGCTGGAGAAGAAGCCAAGAGTACCACATCTTTTTTTTTTTTTAAATTAGGCATCTCCTTTATTTACATGTCATATGATATCTCCTTTCCCAGTTTCCCCTCCAATGTGCAGGCAGTGGAAGAAGCTTATGTGCCATTCTGGGTGTAGCTTGAGCATGTATAATCTCAAAACCCACCCCACAGTAAAACTCTGCCTCCAACAAGGCCACACCCACTCCAACAAGGTTACGCCTCCTAATAGTGAGCCAAGCATTCAAACACATTATTAGCCCATGGAGGGCCATATCTATTCAAACCCCCACAATTCTAGATTTTATCAAGTTCACAAATAAACTAACCATGCCAATCTCCAACCCTGGGTGATTGACATGACTACAGTCCTTGGATCTTAGTGACAGTGGCTCCATGTCTCGCATGCTATTCTCTTGGGTCTTGTGGGATTTTTATACAGGGTTCCAAAAGCCACAGATTTTTTTTTCTTCCTTGAGCCCACTTGGCTGGTCATCTGCACTCATACCCTGCCAGCTCAGAGGCCCCACCACTAGCTCTGGGCCTCCTAGGCACAGGAGCCACAGTCAAAAACTCTCCTCTGTAGATTCTTTCTTCAGTTCCCGACATGCTTATGGCTTAATTACGGGATGTGGTAGTCTCTTAGTTTATTCATCAAATTAAATTCTTAGTATATCTGCCTTCGATGAGTCAATATCATCATTGTTATAGAGGCAAGTGGACTTAATATTTTATTTCAGACACTTTTTATCTACATGCTGGGGACATTAGTCAGATGATATAAAATCTTGTTTTGTTGCTAGTTGTCTTAGTCAGGGTTTTATTGCTGTATAGAGACACCATGACCAGGGCAACTCTTATAAGAAAAAAATCCATTGGGACTGGCTTAGAGTTCAGAGGGTTAGTCCATTATGATCATTACAGGAAGCACGGTAGCATGCAGGCTGACATGTTGCTGGAGCAGTAGCTGGGAGTTTTATGTCTGGATCAGAAGGCAACAGAAGTTACTATGAGCCACTAGGCCTGGTGTGAACCACCAAAACCTCAAAGTCTGCCCCCTAGTGATGGACTTCCTCCAACAAAGCCATACTTGTCTCAACAAGGCCACACCTCCTAATAGGACCACTCCTCGTGGTCCTATGGGTGCCAGTTTTATTCCAACCAGCACACTAGCATTCTGTGTCAGGATCGTTGGTTTTATAGGGAAGATGGTTTGGGGTCTGGTTCATGGCTCCCTTCTCCCAGACTTCACTGAAGACCAGGAAGTCTTGTTTCGCAAATTGTGTTTCATGGTTTCCCTAAATATTCCAGGTAGACGCATCAATGTCCTTGTAGACTCATGCAAAGGTCACCTGTGGAGGATTGCCACCGTGGTAGCTTTGAAAGTCTCACCATCTCCCGATGATGAAGATGTTCTCTTTTCTAGAATCAGAACTCAGATGAATGTGAGGTGTGCCGGGATGGAGGAACTCTCTTCTGCTGTGATACCTGTTTCAGAGCCTTCCATGAAGAGTGTCATATCCCAAGAGTGGAAACAGAGATGTGAGTGGGATGTGATCCCTTCTCTGTCTCCTAGATACCCCTGCCTTGTCGTACACATCATCCTTGTAGAGTGGTAGCCTGGGCT
>JADRCD010225203.1:0-15580 GCA_019843815.1 Montemys delectorum | reverse complement strand
ATTTTGGGTTTGTACCACAGTAAGAGCCAAGATTTGAAGCTCAACTAAAAACAAACAAACAAACAAACAAACAAAAAGTCTTTATCTATTTATGTTCATTTAAAAAACCTTAAAAAACTTAAAAACACCAGGGTAAGAAACTGACAATACTTGCAGTAGAAGACTACCACACATTTCAAACTGGAGAGAACATCCTAACAGCCAGAAAACATAGCGATGAGACTTTATAAAATAGCCTAGAATCTGAGATTCTAGCAGGGTTCTCAGAGAACAGCCCACACAACTTGAAGCCAGAGGGACAGTGAGTAGGGTTCAGTATCCCCTAAATCTTAGGCAGACTCATCCTGTCCCTTCTACTCCCACAACCCAAAGAAGTAAGGTTTCTCCTGGGGACTTTGGCCCTCCCCCAGGGAGACACACTTTCCCTTAGGTGGGGTAAGACAGGACCAGGCTCAGACACATATAGGAAGCCAGTATAGAATCCTAGAAGTCCCTCTTAACAACAAGGAGTGGTGTATTTCCTAAACCCTTATCTTGGTTAGTCTTTTATCAACTTGATATAAATTAGAGTTAAATGTAAATAGGGACCTCAATTGAGAAAATGCCTCCACCACATTGTGGTGCTGCTCCTGGGTAGGTAAGCCTGGTAGGCTAAGCCAGGCAGTGATGGCACATGCCTTTGAACCCAGAACCCTGCTCTACAAAGTGAGTTCTAGGACAGCCAGAGGTACACACAAAAACTCTGTCTTGAAAATTACAAACAAATGAGAGAGAGAGAGAGAGAGAGAGAGAGAAGTTGGCTGAGTAAGCCATGAAGAGTAACCTAATGAGCAGCACTCCTTTGAGCCTCTGTTTCAACCTCTGCCTCCCCTGCCCCAACTTCCATCAGTGACAAATTATGACCTGAGAGTTCTAAGATGAAATAAACCCTTTGATCCTCAAGTTACTCCTGTCACAGTGTTTGTCACAGCAATAGAGACTGTTACTAAGCCATTACTGAGCCACAAATGGCACCTCTGCCTTGTGATGGCAGTTTGCTGAACTTACAATCTTTTGCTTCTGCTGCATTTTAGATTAAACACAGACCATAGTACATCCCACCAGTCTATCACACGGAAACACTGAAAGGGAATGTCTCAAATGATTTTATGTGGGAAAACTTCTGGACTGTGAAAGAAGAAATGGTGCTGGCAGGAGAAAGAGGGCCCTTTAAACAATGACTTCCAGGTTCATCTTTCAAAACATGAGCCAAAGCAAGAGGTATGGTTAATACACCTCAGGAAGAGCCAAGCTTGGAGTGAGTAAAACAAAGAATTTATTCAGAGATCTCTTGGAGGCTTTTCCTTCTCAAAAATACTGAAAGCACAAGGAGTCCAAGTGATGGCGTGACTCCTGGCAAACAGCAAGGCCCTGTCCCTCAATCTCCATAATCAATGAAGGATTTTAGAAGACTACTTTTATGTATGAGCTTTCACAAACTGTTTCTATGTGGTGCTCTAGTATTCCAAGATGGCTAAGTGATGGAGTTACTCATGCTCAACGCTAGACTACCATGCAGAGTGTCTTAGTCAGGGTTTCTATTCCTGCACAAACATCATGACCAAGAAGCAAGTTGAGGAGGAAAGGGTTTATTCAGCTTACTTCCACATTGCTGTTCATCACCAGAGGAAGTCAGGACTGGAACTCAAGCAGGTCAGGAAGCAGGAGCTGATGCAGAGGCCATGGAAGGATGTTCCTTACTAGCTTGCTTCTCCTGGTTTGCTCAGCCAGGGTTCTTATAGAACCCAAGACTTCCAGCCCAGGGATGGCACCACCCACAAGGGGCCCTACCCCCTTGATCACTAATTGAGAAAATGCCCCCCAGATGGACCTCATGGAGGCATCTCCCCAACTGAAGCTCCCTTCTCTGTGATAACTCCAGCCTGTGTCAAGTTGACACACAAAACCAGCCAGTACACAAGAGTATACCAACGCTATAATACTCCATGGAGAGGCCTCCACGTTCCACTGCCCCTAAAGTAGACCAGTGACTGGGGACACTGTTGGTGGCAGCCTGTCCTGTTGGAGAAGGCTCTGTCATGGGGACTCTCCTACCCACCACAGTTCTGGAACACAGACAACACCCAGCTGCAGAAGCTTCCATAAAATCATCAGGAGAGCAACAGGAGCAGAAGTAGGGACAAACAGAGTGGACAGGGGAAAAGAAGCCTCCAGCAAGTACCTCAGAGAGGTCATCTCCCCCAGCAAGTACCTCAGAGAGGTCATCTCCCCCAGCAAGTACCTCAGAGAGGTCATCTCCCCCAGCAAGTACCTCAGAGAGGTCATCTCTTCCAGCAAGTACCTCAGAGAGGTCATCTCCATGCATCATGGAGAGGACTACAGCTGCAACACTGACTTCCAACTTCAGATCCAATTGTTATTTACATCAGAAAAACCTTGATCCAGTTTAATATCAAGCTGAGGTTTCAGTTCAAGGTAGTAGAGCTCACAGAACCATGACTGTTCCCCAAGGCAGCACTATGACGGCTTGTCAAGGTAGACCCTCTTTTTAGGAGGGTTAGGGATAGGGTTAGGGATACTCTGACTTTCATCTGACAGGAGTTGGCTCTTGATGTTCCAGGACTTGCATCCTGTTCCTTTGCTTAATGACCTCAGTGTAAAATGTCTTACCCCTTCCCTGTGGTGTGCTGTCTCCTCCTCACTGCTTCCTTCTACTTTCCAAGCCATAGAAAATGCACTGTACTATGAGTTACTGCTCTCAAAGTCCTTTCCAAACAAAATGATAGAGACACAGATAGCCAACCAAACCCTCGCATCTCGCTGCTTCTCTCTTGTAAGTTGCCTAAGATGTTGAAAAGGATAATACAGTCACTGTCCCCTTAGTATGTTATCTAAGCTTTAATACAATTGGCTACTACTATGTGGTGAGGGTTTCTGTTGATAATCACATAAGGACTGAAGAGCAAAGTGCACACAAATCCCACTGCAGGGGGCTGGACGTTCTGCTTGGAAAGCTCCCATGCTTCAGAAGTCACTCATGGGTGTTTCAGTTTTACTTATGATAGACATGGGAAAGCCTAGGGCTGATGTCTAAGTATTTAGTTCTGTCTGAATTTGGGGCTTAGACAGAACAACCTTAGAGAGGGTACTTACCTCCTTTCCAGTGGGCGCCCATCACTGGAGATGCTTCGAGGGATGTTAGCAGCTCTTTCTGGAGGGGGCATTTTCCCATCTCCCTTCCCAGCATTCAGCCGTGAGGTCATGGGACTCTGCAGCTGAGATGGAACCTGGGGCGAATGAGCACCCTTGCTGGCATTCCGCTGCCATTTGTTATTATTCCGGAAGGGAAACTTGAACTCATAGGAAATGCCTTCATTCATCTGGTACTCCATCACTGGCATGCGGTAGGTTTCTGAGCAACTCCTATTAGGAGGAAGGACCAGGAGAACAATGACTACTGCACCTTGTCATGCTGGTGGGGACTCCCATTAAAAGCCTTTCAGTCTTTGGGCCTTGCAGGCTTCCTGTCACCAACCCCAGAGGAGCAACAGTGTGTTCCTTTACGCAGTCTCAACTGTGGAGACTGGGATGAGGAATCTGTAAAAACTAACAGGACCCAGGTCAGCTGGGAGCATGGAGAGCTAAGGAGGGAGAGGCAGCCAGAAGGACCACAGAGCAGGCAGCTAAGGGCAGACAACAAGCAGCTCTGCACATCTCCACTCAGAGTTGCAAGTAGGTACCTCCTGGGGAGAGCAGCTCTAAATGGACTGGGACCCCAAGAACCAAGAAATAAAGCCAGGAAGGTCTCCAGGCCCAAGCAGAGACCCAAATTTAGCCCGGGAGGAAGAAAACTTATTACAGAAATGCGACAATTTTTTAGTCCCCATGGAAGGCCAAGCATTATCTGAAACCAGACTTTTCTTTTCAAAGGAAGGAATCTTCCTGAGTGACATCAACGGCCAGGGACACAGGTCCTGTCACTTCTGTTCCACCTGAAACCTCAGTCCTTAGAAACTCACATTCCACTCTTTACATCTAAACAACAAGAGAGAGAGTTTCTGTCTGTTCTTCTATCCCTCTACAGTATTAACCTGCATCAAGATTCCATCATTAAATAATGGGACTACGAGGTCTGGAAGCAGGAGGGAAACCTTGAAGGAGGGTGAGCAGCTATGAAGAGTCACTTTGGAGATAATGTAGGCTGAGTCCAAGGCAATGAGAGGAGCTGCACGGATGAGCCAAAGTTGGAATTTTAACTTCAGAAAGTAAAATAAAATTGGTGCAATTGATTTGAGATGCTTTGTTTTACCCAGAATATCTGAGATTGTATCATATTTTATCAATATTAACATATTGTATCAATTTTAACATATAGTTAGTGCTAAAAATTTACTGAGATATCTTATGTTTCTCTGAATCTCATGCAGTTCACGGAGAACCAAACTGCAGCCATTTCCTACTGCCTTCATGGCAAGGGACCACCTTATTGTATCCTACCTATTTCTGTAAAACCTAAGAATGACAGATGACTCAAGAGCGGATACTCCCCTGAAGGACAGAGCTAATGGTAGTGTTAATGCCGTATGTAAGTAGTCATGAAAAATTCTCCATGGCCTCCTGGGAGTAAAATGTGGTCATGAAGGTAACTGTAGGACCCTGTAGGACCGACTGTAGGAAGAGGATGGATCCTAATTTAGCCATACTACAGCGAGTCTTTGATGGGGGGAGTCAGGCCAGGCTTTAACCCACAGCACAGTACCTGCAGGCCTGGCTTACTGTAGTCCCTTACTAGAGAATATCTCTAACTCTCTGTACATCTTTCACCCACAATGAGTCACATTTACAAAATGCAGGCTATGACCAAAGGAACTGCCAGCACCTGTTGAAAACCTATTTGGGCTTGTGGTCAGCAGGCATTTTCAGTGTTGATTGTGACCAAGGGGCAAACTAATACCTAATGCTAAAAGACTAATGTTTAAGAACATTAGGGTCCCTGGCTGTGATGTGGGCTCTAAAGAAGTATGCAACTCCTTTTGATGGCGCTCATCTGGAGAGTGATTCTGGACGCATGAGTTCAGCTTAAAGTCGACATGCTCTCACTTTCAAAGCAAGAAACCCATTCCTATTTAAAAGATAATTTGACTCTCAAATCCCCAGCAAGAAAAATAACAGTCCTAAAGATAATTTGGTCTTTTTAAGGAACTGTTTTTAGCTTTTGAATGGCCCTGATTGCAGAGCAGCACCCTGCAGAACAAAGCTACACATCCGGAGTGCCTCATCTAACCCCCAGCCGTTATGTCTCTAAGTGGATGAGCTGGAGTTCCAGAGGTCACAGACACGGGAGATGCAGTGAGGGCCTTCCCACTCATGGGGGCAGGGATGAAGGATACTTGGGAGGACCTCTGGCTGGCCCTTACAATGGTTTCACTGCACTGTTCTCTCTGGGCAGTGCCTTCCATTTGTCTCACTCATTTATTAAAAATGCAGCAGCTATAGGAAGGGTGGGCACTGGGAAAAGTGAAACAAGACCCACAATGCACACGGCAGGATCTCAGAAATTTGGCTTTGCTTTATGTCCTGTCTCTTAAACAAACTACAGTTTGTGGAAGGGTTGGCCTGTTTTCTAAGAATAGGGAAAAGGTCCTTGATTTTATAATATTTAAATATTTTGGGGGGAAGGGTTGCTGTGAAGCTAACTTCCATTTTTAAAAGCTGCCTTTTCAAAATGCATGTGCGCACACACATTTCAGGCCTTCCTGACATGTTGCTGTGTGGCTGCCTAGGATGATCTCAAGGTCTAGGCACCTGCCAGGACCAAACAGCACGGGGTAGTGAGCTTGAGGAGGCCTGGCCCACCCCACCCAGAGCCCTAGGAAGGCTGACAAAGAGGAGAGTAATTACTCAGAGAACAGAGTAATTAGTTGCTAGGAAAATAGCAGTGGGAGTGTGAAGTGTGGAGGGAGAAGACAGAAACATCATCCTATTTTGTTGAAAACTGCAGCAAGGTGTTAATGCTTCAACTGTTCCCTTTGAAGCCACTTCTGCAGGAGTGAACAGCTTTTCAGGCCTCCAAAGGCATCTGCACAGTGCACAATTTCCCACCTGCACAAAGCAGCCATTGGGGAGGGCGAGGGAGCAGCCCCCAGCTCCCCAGCTCGGCACCTGACATGTGCGGGCAGCAGTGTGAGCCTGGAGAGGATGGCTGTGGGTTCCCAGGGGAAGACAGATGTGGCTCCTTCACACAGTGTGGGAGTCGTCTGCACTGATGTCACAATGGGTTGTCCCATCTGGCCTACTGCAGCCTTTTCCAGATTTCATGGTGGTTGCTTCAAAGAGGCCAGTGGGAAAAATGACACCATGAACCAAGAATCACACAGATTTATCAGCACACCCATGGTTTACACTAATGCACAGGCAAGGGTCTGTGCCAACCTACAGAATAATGCTGACACCTGGACTCTGACGCCACAGGAGCTGGAAACTTACTGAAGTTTCTTTCTCTTTTGTAAGATTATCATTTATTTGTGTGTTTATTTATTCATTTACTGTGCAGTAGGACATGGTGAGAGGACACCTGTGGGGTCTCCTCCCACCACATGAGATCCAGGGATCAACCTCAGGTCATCAAGTTTGGTGGGAGTAACTGATGGTCATATCTCCTCATAGGATTGCTAAAAGAATTAAATGTGTTAATTCATGGAGTAATGTATTTTTTTCTCTAGGACCTAGAACACTGAAGTAAAAATTCAGCTAATGGTATTCCCTAACATTCCAAGGAGATAAACCTCGCCTGGATGAGCATGGCCAGCAAGCCACCTCTCATTGCTGGCCTAGCTTCCTAGTGACAATTACTCAGCATGGTGGCAGGGGGGCTCTATTCTGTCTGCCTAACAACTGCTTCGTTCCAGTTCCCCATACACACCTGGAGCTTAGAGAAAAGAGCAGAGCCACTGTGTCTGTGACTCTGAGAGCTGAGGCACTTTTTCCTGACTGTAGAAACTCCTGTTTAGGGAAATCAAAGGACAGCAGCCAGGTGACAGCAGAGTAGAGAAGGGCACTTGGAGAATGTTCTAGATAAGAGCCCAATTACCCTCTGAACCACTGTACTGGCTAGTTTTGTGTGTCAACTTGACACAGGCTGGAGTTATCACAGAGAAGTGAACTTCAGTTGGGGAAGTGCCTCCATGAGATCCAGTTGTGGGGCATTTTCTCAATTAGTGATCAAAGGGGTGGTGCCATCTCTGGGCTGGAAGTCTTGAGTTCTATAAGAGAGCGGGCTGAGCAAGCCAGGAGAAGCAAGCCAACAAGGAACATCTCTTCATGGCCTCTGCATCAGCTCCTGCTTCCTGACCTGCTTGAGTTCTCGTCCTGACTTCTTCTGGTGATCAACAGCCATGTGGAAGTAAGCTGAATAAACCCTTTCCTCCCCAACTTGCTTCTTGGTCATGAAGTTTGTACAGGAATAGAAACACTGACTAAGACAACCACCATGTGAATCCCAGGGTCAGCAGAATACTTAATGTAAGTGGCAATGGACTGAGAGACTCCAGAAAAGCTGGCAGGGTCAGCAGATCCTCCTATCCTCTGAACAGGGACATATACAGCCATCCCAGACTGCCTAAACTGAAAAGTTCTGTGCATACTAAGTTTTTTGAAAACTCAGCTATCTAAAAGAGAATACTCCTTAACCTGCTCAGACTAAAGAACTCCAGAAATATTTTGACACAGGCACACAACCCCCAGGTTGCCTACCTGATAAATGTCATAAATAAATGCTATTCTGAATAAAGACTGATTTTTAACTGAAGTCCACCTAAGTCTTTAAGGGGCTCAAATAACCCATTGTAATGATTTATATTCTACCATCTGCTAATCATAAATCCATGAGTATTCAGACATAGGACTAGTCATTTTAGGGAGAAAAAGAACTATGGTTTGGTTTTATTAATCATCAATATTTATTTATGATTAACCATTAGTTAATTAATTAGATGTTGTATGTATTCTGGTTTTCTCTGTTTAACAGCCCTGGCTATCCTGAACCAGGATCACTTGCTTTGTAGACCAGAAGTCCATCCGAATCTGAGTCCCGAGTACTGGAGTTAAAGGCTGTGCCACCATACCCAGCTTATGTTTTGGCTTTAACTACTAAATTGAAGACAAATTCTTAGAAACTAGTAGCTAAAAATATACAACATTTTTTTTCTTTTCTTCTTTTTTACTTTGTTTTTTCTAGTCAGGGTTTCTCTGTGTAGTCAGCTGTCCTGGAACTCACTCTGTAGACCAGACTGGCTTCGAACTCAGAAATCCACCTGCCTCTGCCTCCCAAGTGCTGGGACATAAGACAGCACCAACTGGCTATAATTTTTTTTTTAAACCAACAAAAATATTTGCTAAGTCTAAAGGAGAAAAACAGTTGATCAGATTTGCCCAGAGGCAAAGAAGTGAAGTTTTGGTCAGTGCTGCTGTCTTAGCAGGAGCTGAGCAGCAGGAGGCTCCAGGCCTCCCTCTAGAAGGCTATAGACAAGCAGTCAAGGCATCAAGCACAGCACTGAGTCATCTGAAGCCCGTTCCTGGCCCCACAGATGCTGCCAGAAAAAAAGCCTGGAAGTTGGGCTCAGCAGACCCAGACAGCAGGGCTTAAGACAACAGCTGAGTTCTGAACAGTCATGAGATAAAAGGGAGTGAGGATGGCATGAGCATCATACCACATGAAGGAAAGCATTCAGACAAGCCAAGATGGATGTGTGCTGTTCATAGGCCACTGGAGCAAGATGCTCAAGACCGGTGTAGTCGGGAGCTGCAACCTGTGGGAGACTTTCCGTGCAGGAATTGTAAGCCTCACAAGAGGATGGTTTCTCTCTGGCTACCCTGCCTATTAAGAGATGTCCCATGTGGCACAGCAGCCGCAAACTCAAACCTACCTCCGTGGGGTGCAGTCGTCATGAGGAGGGATAATGACAACTTTCACTGTGACTGATGTTCTCAAGAGGTCGATCATCTGTTCATGGCTCAGGGTGGCCACTGCCACCTTGCAGATCTCTACCAGGCGGCTGCCCTGCCTCAGACCTGCTTGCCATGCATAGCCATAGGGCTCTACATCCGCCACGATACCCTCATAGTTGACATGGAAGCCAAGCTGTCCCAGCCCATTTCTTCGAAGTGTCATCTCCACTGATTCACAACCTTTTGAAACAAACTAGACAAGGGAAAGAGATATTGGGTTAAGTGCTATAAGCTATTAAACAGTTGACCTGGAATTAAAGAAAACGCTGCCTTTGGTTATTCCTAACATCCTGTAGCTGGCTCAAGGTCAGCTGGTTATCCTTCTTCCCTAGTCTCTATTCGGTAGGAAAACACAACACACTGGCTGCCTCCACACAGTGCAGTGGCTTTCTTGACATTATAGAAAAATCTGGGATAGACCTACAGAGAATTGGCAGCAATGAGAACCTGTATTCTGCATTCCACAGCCCTTAAAAAACAATCCATGGTGGGTTATTAAGAGGTTTATTAAACAGCTTTCTCAGCAACTACAACACCATCAATCACCAGGGCAGCGAGACTGGACTGTACAGGTGACTTCCCAACACAAGCCCCCTGGTAACATGTCATCCCACCTGCCCAGGGCTGCTACTTTTCCTCAACAAATGATGGAAAGCAGGAGTGTCAGATAAACTATGTTGCTTCACTCGTTGGCAAAGTAATCGCCAGAGTAGCCAATCATGCCCCACAAGCCTTTGTGCCCTGGCTTTAGTCTACTGAAACCCCTGGGAGTGAGCATGGGAACAGCAGATGGTCTCACCTGCAGCCTCTTGACAATTTCTTTGATATCTTCACTGCTAATGAAGCTCTCCACTGACACACACTCTCCCCGCTCATAGAAGATTTTGAGACTGGTGTCGCTGGAAGTCCACCCTATCACATCTCTGCAGGAGCAATTGAAAGCCACGCTCTTTGTTTCCTGCTCAATGAGGACGATGAACTCATTGGAGATCCCAAGGAGGCAGTCGAACTCCATGGCCTTGTTGTAGTCTTTGGCCCGGACTGCCCACACAATGGCCCCCATGCTACTGAGCTCAGCTCCTGGATAAGGCTTAGACTTTTCCTTCCTCTTGGAGGCCAGAGAAATAAATGGAAACTTGCCAGAAGGGTCAATAGGTGTGTTGGTGACATTCTTTTCTGCCAGATCTTTCAGGTATTCCTGGCGGGTCCTTGTTGCCATGGCCCGGAACTTCTCTGATTTATGAGCAGCATTTTCTGCATTTATCACTTTGGCCAAAAGGAAGTCCCTGAACACATTTGATTTGGGGAAGGTGACCCCTTTAGGGATGGGAGGTCCAAAAGAAGGCACATCTCTGGACCTGGTGACTGCCACACTGAGGGACAAAGCAAAGAACAAAGGATGAGACTAACTTCAAATGAGTCAAAACTTCCCTTCTTTAGCAAGTAGGAGACTGACCACAATATCATGGGGGTTAGTCATGTTGGCTTACTGTAATGTTCCACACAACAGAATAAAAGCTATTTTAAATACCTTCAGACAGTGCAAATTGCTATAATCACAAAACCTTTCAGAACATAGATTCTGTCAGAACACAGATGTGTTCTCCACTTGAGACAGAATGGCTGCTGGGGAAATACACAGTTCATCAGGGAAACAACAGAAGATGCATGGACTATGAGAAACGAGTCCTTCTAATACAGTAAAGACTATCTGTGGGCCCATGTGAGAGGGATCTCGAGACTAGATTAAAAGCATACCTTTGAAATAAAAACATCAATGCCAATTATGATTTTTATAGAACTGCCACAATACTTGGAAATCATGTTTTTTTAACAGAGCTGTTCTTTGGTCCAGATGCCCTGCTTTTGGTCTCTGGTTCTGCAAGAAGCGCATTTCCCTTTCCTGTTTGTTTTAAGTCAGACTGACCTAAGAAAGCTTGTTTCCATCACTGCTTTTGCATACACATAGCTAAAAAAAAAATAGGCCCATGAAAAATAACCATAAACATCTGTATTCATCTAATTTTAATGTCGGAAAGAAAAATACCAAAACTTTCCTAAAACAACAGAAGTTGGGTAAAAATAAGGAGGCTGTACGTCATATGCCAGTCTTATGATGACGCCTGATGCCCTCAGCCAAGCCTGACAGGGCTAAAGGTGACAATCCCCTTTTCCACATGATTTAAAATCCAGTTAGCCATGAAACTGGGCACTAGAAAATGTTTTATGTGAGTTTTCACGAGAAGATATAACTTCAGAGTGCTTTCAAAGTAAACTGACAGCCCTGCCTCACTCAGGAGCTGAGGCAGGAGGATACCATGAGTTTTAGGCTATCCTGGGATGCCTAGTAAGTTTCCTAACAGCCTACAACATGAGACCTTGGCTCAGCCTTCCCTAACAGGGGTGGGGGGGCGGGAATTCACTTTAAGATATTCAGCTACTTTTAGGAAAAAAAGCCTTCATCTTATAGAAAAGGGATCGATAAGTGAAGGTTTTATACTTAGAAATCATACTTGGTGAGCTGGAAAAGCTAAGTGGAGGTTTTATACTTAGAAACCATACTTGGTGAGCTGGAAAAGCGATACATGACATATGCTCTTCACAAACTGATCTTTAAAAGAAGACGGCCTGCCTCACTTCATGACAAAGGGAGATGTAAGCCAACACCCATGCTCTGACTACACAAGGGAAGCCCCAGACTCCCCTGTGCAGGCATTAGGCCTAATTACACACTATTACAAAGGCAATTTTTCTTGTCAATGTGAGCTGTCTGGCTTGAATGCTGACAGCTGTGTAATTTTAATTTGATCATGTTAGCTTTTCCTCCTCTTCTGAAGCTGAGCAGAAAATGCTGAAATCCAGATTTGGTAGATCTTCCCCCAGGAATCCTGTGAGGATCCAGAAATGTTTAATATCTTTCATTTTAAAGTTGGTAATTCTTTGCTAATTTCCCTTCCTCAGGAAGCAGCTGTGGTTTTACTTTAACTCAAGAGAGGCACAGGCTCAGCAGAGCTGGGATCCTGAGCACGTCTACTTGCCCCTGAGCCTGCAGAATATACAGATCTATTTATTAACCCACAGAACTTTAGACAAACACACACTGGCAACCTCCCAATAATTAGAAGCTTCTAGAACAAATTGTGAGGGCAAGAACTGAGTCTTCACCATGTAATTATCTGTGATTCACCACAGATGGGAGGTAAGTGACACAGACAGTAATCAAGTCTGCAGGATTAGAAAGAGAATCCTCGTGAAGACAGTGAGGAAGAGGAGGGCCTAGAAGGCACCTCTCACGAGGCTTTGCTTTAGCCACATTAACTTTCTTGGTTCCACAAGGTTAAGAGGCTCACTGACTTAGATGACACAGATGGCAAACTCTCAATGATAAAGGCTGGTTTAAGCTAATTAGAGTATTTTGTCTCACTTCAAAAGGAACTTTACAATACCTCAATATCGATCCCTATGGTTAACTATCAATGGTTCTTGCTATTTTTAAGATGGATTCCCAAGGGCCTCTCCTCAGCCACACTTACCTTAGGCTCCTTTGCTGCACTGTATCTTGGCAATGGCCCACTCTTTCTAGCCCTGTTCCCTTGGCAGTACAGAGGACTAGAACCCACCACCCAGGATAAACTGAGCTTAGAGGCTGAAGCAGTCAGGGAAGGGCAGCACTGAAAGGGAGGGACTTTAGAGGTCATTGGCCCTCAAATGTCCATAAAATCATGAGCTTCACTTCAGACTTGCCTTCAGTTTTCCATTCTACAAAGGAAAACGTGTGTGTGTGTGTGTGTGTGCGTGTGTGTGCGCGTGTGTGTGTGTGTGTGTGTGTGTGTGCGCGCGCGCGCGCGCACTTTAATATACAGATACATTCTCCAAAGTCCTTGAAAACAACAGGGAGACCCAGAGTGTGCCCAGTATTTATGTCTGGGTAAACAGTGGGTACAAATTCATCACTTTCTAGAAAAACATGATGATCTGCATAGCTCCTGGAGCGTGCCAGGGCTGAAGGCAAACGCTGAGCATCAACAACAGAAGCCTCACCCATTCCACCAGCACCTCCGAAAAAAGAACTATACCTTTCCCCTTCTCTCCCTTTGGTACCTAATAATGGGATCACCCACACAAATCTCCTGGCCTAAGAGACCAGCACCGTGCTGTGTCTGCTTGGTCTGGACCATGTAACATTCACTAGTATCAAAGATTTTCAATAAAATAATATATTTTGGTACACAATTGGTAATTTGGTAAACAAGGATGCTCTAAAGACAGTTGAATAGAAGTACTAATGCAAACAGGGCAGATTAAGAAAGTAGAACTTGGGGGCTGGAGAGATGGCTTAGCAGTTAAGAGCACTGACTGTTCTTCCAAAGGCCATGAGTTCAAATCCCAGCAACCACATGGTGGCTCACAACCATTCATAATGAGATCTGACGCCCTCTTCTGGTGAGTCTGAAGACAGCTACAGTGTACTTACATGTAATAAATAAATCTTTAAAAAAAAAAAAAAAGGAAGTAGAACTTTAGAGTCACATATGGTGGGTAGGTACACCTGAAATTCCAGCATTTGGAAGAATCAGAAGTTCAGGGTCACCTTTGGCTACATAGCAAGTTCAAGGTCAGGCCAGGCTACATGACTCTTCCTTAAAGGAGTGGGGCCTCATGGGGGGTGGGGGGTAGTGGGATTGATCAGTGGGTAAAGGTCCTTGCCACCAAGCTGTATGATGAGTTTGATCCCCAGGGCCCACATGGGGGAAGAAAGAACCTGTCCTCTGACATTTTACCTATATGACATGGTACATGTTCCCCCTAAACATCAAATTCATAAACAAATATAAAAACCAAAACCAAAAAATCCCTCCACAACCTAAAAGATCAAAAGCAAAAAGAAGCAACTTGAATTTTGGAAGCATGTAAACAGCAATTATCAACTGATTTCAACTTCAAGGTAGAAAGAAAAACGAAGCCAGGTCTGGTGGTTCAGTGGTATAAGCTTGGCCACTGAGGAAGCAGAGGCAGGTGGGTCTTGAGTTCAAAGCCTGCCAAGGCTACAGAGTAAGTTCAAGCCAGCCTGTTTAATGTAGTGAGTTCTTATCTCAGAATAAAAATGAGCAGAGGCCTAATGAATCTGCATGGGGGAGCCCTTGCACAGAATGTGCTGGGTCTTAGGGCTCAGTACCCAGGACTAAAGATAACCCAGAGCAGGGCAGTGGTTTACAGGACTTTAGTCCCAGTACTCAGGAGGCAGAGGCAGATGGATGCCTGAGTTTGAGGCCAGCCTGGTCTACACAGCAAGTTCCAAGTTAGCCAGAGCTACATGGAGAGACCTTGTCTAGAAAAGAAGGAAGAGAAAAGAGAAAACACTGAACACACCCTAGAGGTAGAAGTGGCTCTTTCTGGAAGCTGGGGTCAGAACAGACAATGCTGGAGGGACTTTGCAAGCCTCAGACCTGGGCCCAGGACATGAGCACACTCACGTACAGCTCATCTGTCCAGGAGCTGTGGGATTCCAGCACTGCTCAGCTCCCCCACAACGCTCAAGGAGTTCCAGCTGTGTTTGTGTGTTTGTGTATTTGTGTCTGTGTGCATGCACCTGGACATTCATACAACAGCACAAGCAGAGCTAGAGTGACCATGCTGGGTGGGGGACATCTTAAGCAGAACCATTGCACAGCAAGTGTCTGGGGAGATTACACATTTCATGAGAGTGAGGTCAGGTGGGGAGAGGGTTAGGAGGAGCTGAGAGGAGAGAACACACCTGAAGATCCCAGGCAGCAGGCTGGGCTGCTGAGTTTTAAGCACAAAGAGTAACAGCAAGGCCAGCCTTTGGGGCTAATTGTGGCTTGGTGTACCTCTTGCCTCCTTTCACTTCTTCTAAGAGAAGACTCCAGGCAGGCCTGAGGATGTACATGGACCACACTCACTTGGCTACTATCTGGATTTTAGAAGATCCTACAGGCAGCCATTGACTGCATAGAAGAGAAAATTTGAGATCCTGGCAATTTCACAAGCTGGTCTAACTCCAAGTGCCCTTTGTACTACATCACACCCACTCTCAGAAATGCAAACCTTTCTGAGAGAATAAATACACATGCTTTTTTAATGTAGCTGCAGACTCAAATTAACAAATGATCTATGAAGACCACAGTCATTTTTTATAATTATTTATTAGTTTTAAAATTAATAATTCCTTAATCTCACCAAATTTATGGTCCAAATTCCAATTTCTTCCTATGTCGAAAGGTTATTTTGTGCATGTATGCTCATATGCATGGACATATTACGGTTTTGATATGATCCACACATTGAAATTAATTAACTATACGAGAGGAATAATATTAGAGACTGAACCGAGGCCTTATCCTGAAATCAACCTATCCTTACTAAGTTTTTATTCTATAGAGTCCTGTCCACTTCCCTTATGACTTTCTCTTGCAATGTATCTTCTGAAGACCCTGGACTGGACTGTTGGTTGCTCACAGAGAGCCTTCTATATAGTATAAACCTGCCCCCTGATCATCTTTATTACAGTGCCTTGACTAAAAGGTTTGATCACAGTCACATTTAATTTGGGAAA
>JADRCD010225201.1:0-18487 GCA_019843815.1 Montemys delectorum | reverse complement strand
GTCCTTTTATTCCAGCCTTAATTACTAATGTTACTGTCTAGGTCATAATTATGTTACCAGGGAAACAAACTCAATTCCAGTTTTTGAGTTCTGAGTCTCAATAATGAAAGAATTTAGAAATGATCCCAAGGAAAACTCAGGGAGCATTTGATTAGAGTTTGAATGAAAAGTAATAGGATGGCAAACCTGAAAAATCTCAGTGGCTTTGTGAGGAAGAAAAATGAAAAGAAATCATGCTTTTAATCATGCAGGTATATAAAAGGTCCATGGCAATGGTTCAAACGGGACACAGAGATGGATTATGGTAAGGCGTTTAGAAAGGTTACTAATACCAAAGAAAGACAGCTATATAAGGAACATGATAGTCAGTACACCAAGGAGAGTTCTCACCTCATAACAGAAGCATAAAATTATGGTTGATCTCTGAGGAGATGAACTGGAATCCTTGTGGCAGAGGTGGTAGTTACCTGAATAAAGGAGAAGGTACAATGAATGATCCTGCAGCTAGACTCTGAATTTCAGTCAGGAATCAGGGAATGGGGCAAAGAGCAAGAATATATGGCCAACAATACCCCCATTGATGTAAACTCATTTCTTAAGATGAGACCTTCTAGCATCTGAAAGTTTGTTAGATACAAGGTTCACAGGCAGGACAAAGAATTGTATCAAGGACAAATTGTAGAAATAGAGACATTTAGTCAGAGAGAGAAAACAGTCCTGAGAATAGGAATGGTCCGGTGAACATAGCAGCCAAGTCTCAAAGGTTATGAGCCTTTATAGGACATTTGCCTAGCACCCTCCTTTCATACCTTTGAGCAACATGGGCTTTTCTTGAGCATGTTCTGGCTACTTCCTAAGTATTCCTAATATCTCTTAATAGCTGGCTGTTGGAAAAATGAGGTCCTTTTATTCTAGCCTTAATTACTAATGTTACTGTCTAGGTCATAATTAGCACACATAAAGTTGAAGGTTCCAGTATTTTCTAAACATAGGTGTCTCTCATATTTTATTCTTCATGGATAAGCCCATTGTCAATAATTTTTTTTACCACAACTATATGAACCTATTTACCTATCATCAATCTATCATCATATTCTTATGTAGTTTACTAAATAGTTATCCAAATATTACAGGGACTGAAGCATAGTTGAAGAATTTTTAACAGATCCTACTTGATATTGGTAGAGATGGGTATTGATGCATATTTACTTCAGGAAAAAGATGACAAGTTCAGATGGAGCACTGATAGAAATATTAACAGAGATAAAACCAAGCTGTGGAATAAGCCTAACTTCAGTGTTAATTTGAGCTGTACAGTCAAAGCTCAAGACAATGTAGATGATAAGGACTAGGTATGAAGCCAGGTCTTGATTGATGAATGAATGAATAGATAATCTGATAATTTATATAAACTTTAGTGCTAATAACTAAGCAGAGCTTAAATAGAATATCTGCCTGTTGCTTCCTGAGTATTAAGATAGATGAGAGACCAACTCAGGCCTTCAACATCACAATATAATGTATACTTTTAGGGAATGCAGATGATGATTTACATTATTTCTGATATCTAATTTACCCACTAACTATATTGGTTCCGTATTTTAAAAATAACTTAAATATACTCATGTGGTCCCAATGCACTTTTAAAGTTAAGAACTATGGCTCCCTTTAACTCTTAGAAACAAGATATTTCTTTCCTTATTTTGTTGTGGTTCAGGCTGGACCGATGATGATGTCTACATGGAAATGATATGAAGAATCACTCAGCCTCTTATTTGTATTTGAAGTGAGACCAATACTGTTTATAAGATAACATCTCTTAGGACATACTCAGCTATAAAACCAGTGTTTTATAGAATATAACAGTATAGAGCCTGATTGCTATGCTTATATGTCATCTTTCTGACCTCCATGATACTTACAAGTCTATTTGCTATTCTCTACACATATTAATGGTATCTTCAAATTACACAGACAGAGCTTTGCACATCAGAATAACAATAGCTTCTAGAGTGGGTAAAATGGGATGAGAAAGGCATCTCAAGTTCCAATTATATGTAAACTTAATTCACTAAAGGAAAGGAAAAAAGGAAAACATTTTAATTTCTGTTAAAAATGTAAGATCATCCCTGGGGTCATGTGTAGCAGTGGAGAAGGGGGTATAGGGGATAGCCACTAGAAAGTCCCAGATGTCAGGGACCCAAGAGGATCCCAGGACCCAACAGGGAGGACTTTAGCAGAAATACCCAACAGAGGGGAGATGGAACCTGTAGAGACCATATCCAGTGGATATGCAAGCTCCCAGTTGTGGGATGGGGCTACCCAGCCACCTCAAAAATATTAATCCAGAATTCGTCCTGTCAAAGGGAAATGCAGGGACAAAGAATGGAGCAGAAACTGAAGGGAAAGGTCATCCAGAGACTGCCCTACCTACGGATCCATCCCATCTGCTGACACCAAACCCAGACATTATTGCTGCTGCCAAGAAGTAATTAATGACAGGAGTCTGGTATAACTGTCCCCTGAGTGGCTCTGCCAGAGCTAAACCAATACAGATGTGGATGTATAGAGCCAAACATTGGACTGAGCATGGGGTTACCAATGGGGAACTTAGGCCAAGGACTGTAGGAGCTGAAGAGGTTTGTAATCTCTCAGGAAGAACAACAATATTAACCAACTAGATACCCCAAAGCTCCCAGGGACTAAACCACCAACCAAAGAATACATGGGGAGGGGGGATCCATGGTTTCAGCTGGATATATAGCAGAGGATTGCCTTATCTGACATCACTGGAAGGGAAGTCCCTTGCTCCTGTGGAGGCCTGATGACCTAGGTTAGGGGAATGCTAGGCCACTGAGGCAGGGTTGTGTGGGCAGATGGGGGAGCACCCTCATAGAGGCAGGGGGACGGAAGAGGGGATAGGGTGCTTGTGGAGGTGAAACTAGGAAGGAGGACAACATTTCGAATGTAAATAAATAAGATAACCAATAAGGAAAAAAAAGAAAATAATATTAGTAGTGCTAGCCACATACCTGTATGAGACATTATGAAAACACAAATTAAAACTACAATAATAGATCAATACATATTTTATTAGAATGGTTAGGATAATGTAAGAGAAAACACTAAGTAGTGGATTTAAAGAAACTGAATCAACCATACATTGCTGGTATTAACAGTAATTTATCTAGCTTCTCTGCTGGATAGTTTGTTGGTTTCCCTAAAAATTAAACACACAACTAGTTTATAAAAAAAAAAAAACTCCCATTTTTCAAAAATTTGCTTTAATTACTGAAGGGATTTAGTAGGTACCGAATAGAAATTCAGGGTAATAAATATGAATTCAAGACAAGAAGAGTGTCCTGTGTTAAATGTAAATAAAGTATAGTTGTAAGACTGGGAAATATAAAGTTTGAGTAAAAAGATGTACCATAGTGAGAAGAACTGGACATACTAGAAGAGAGAGAATCAAGTTTATAGGAGCTTAGTTCCTTTAGAATTTTATTGAATGCCATGAAAATTTGCCCTCCTGACACTAGCCTGGGATCCAAAAGAAGTAAACTTTCATTATGTACTAACCATGAATGAAAGGTTCAATCTTAATATTATATGGGTTAGGCTTGTATTCAGTCAGGAGTTGTTCTCCATGGTCTAGAATTCAGGATTAATCTAAGACAGAAAGGAAAAATATTCCAATTTTACTTATTGTTATAAATTTACCTTTTAATTTTGAGGAAAGTTGAAAAGAAATTTTATTACAAACCTGAGTACATACATATGACAACTCATACATAGCTTTTCTTAGAAGATGCTCTGTGCAAGGCATTTAATAAATTATAGATACAATAATTGTGTTTTTATTGCTATGAACTGTGGATTTTGCAAGTGCTACTAAAAGGTGTATGTATTAATAATGTTGCAAGAGTTGTTGGAACATTGAATGGATAGTATATCCTAAGAGGACCTAGTAAGAGTTCATTTGGCATTTTCTCTCAAATGAAATGGAGGGTTTGCAGTTTTTGAAGTTACTCCTTCACTTCCAGGTTATTAGTTGTATCATTTTTTTTTCTATCATAGAATTCTGCCCTGAAATGTTACCTTATTACAATCCTCAATTAAAAAAAATCAATCTTGAAGTGAAATTTCTGAAGCAATAAGACAAAGCAAAGCTTTCCTCGTGAGCAAATCAACTCAGACACTTGTGACCCAGACTTAAATATCAAACTGTATAAGTTTAAATTCATTAAATGTTAATTTAATAAATTAAATTCATTAAATTCATTCATATATAATATTATAGTCATATTATGTATTATCATAAAACAATAACAAAAATTCATTCTAGATAAATATAGAATAATAGATACTTCATTTATAGCAATGATCATCAGAAGGTATGCAGGTTATTATACTAAGAACCCCATAGGTAACAGATGAGAAGCTTAAATGGCAAACTAAGTAGAATAGTAAACACAACAGAACAGGTATACTAGATACAACAGAGGTCCTGTAGAATGCCCAAAATGATTGGAGATAGGACTAGATTAATGGAACATAGAGGGAGCTTTGACCATCTGAGGACACTGGGCTTATGGAAGACAGCTTCCACCATGATGGTAGGAAGGTGGTCCAGGGAAAGGTACAGTCTTTCTGTTCTTCTTGTACCTCTGACTTCTTATGCTTCCCTCTATCTAGGTACCTTGGGTAAATGTTCAGCTAATCATGCAGAAATTCTTCCTTAGAAATGTTTTACATTGAAGTACCTATTTAAAAAAATGAAATAAAGTGATGTGATTATGTAATAGGAAAAACCTTTAAAAGTCACTTAATCCATATAAACTCCTCCTTTATAAGTAAGAATTGGGCTTCAACAACAAAAGCACAAACGCTCCAAGCATTGTTTAGTTTCCTATTTGCCTTCCATTACATGATAATGCAGGTTTCCTCATCTTCAGACAAAGTAGATTTCACAGAAAAGCCAAGCATGTCACTGCCTTTTTATTGGATTTTGCAAACACCAGAATAGTGAGCAAAACATACATATACATATATTACTCAATCTTCAATATTTAGTTACAGTAGCACAAACAGACTATGACAAGAATGAATGAAAAATTTTCTAAAGTTTATGATAGGCATCAGTTATTTTGATATTTTGAAAATAGAAATGAATGTTGAACTTTGACATGTGGGTAATATATATAGTTATAATGGCAAGCCTGTGCATAGTGGTTAATGTTCATTAAAACTTGACTGGATTTATAATTACCATAGAACAGAGCTCTTGGTGTGTTCATAACTCTGTTTTCTAAAATCTCTAATGAAAAAAGAGAAAACATTGAATGTGGGAGGTACCATATCAGGGGCTGGGAACTTGGACTGAATGAAAGGAGTATGTAAGATAATTATCAGCATTTATCTTTGTTTTCTTCCTTTCCACAAATGTGGTATGGCAAATTGCCCACCATTCTGCTACTATGCTTTTCCACCATGATGGGTTCTGTTCCTTAGAAATAGAAGCCAACAAAACAACAAAACAAAACAAAACCACATCCTCTTTCTCCCTCTGGTTGCTTCACAACAAAGAGAAAAGTGAACTGGCATATGTGGTTTGAAGAACACAGAAATTTCTTGACTTACATGGGTTTTTGGCCCAATAAACTGGTGGTAAGTTAAATATGTAATAAGTAAAGCATCCATTCAATATTCTTAGTACATCAGATGACAGAATTCACTAACACTGTTCAACGTAATGATGGAATATTATATTGAAAGTTACTAAACAAGGGAAGCACAAAAACTTAAATTCCAACATACACTATTTGAGATATATATATATATAATTTTCTGTATATTATAAATTGTAAATCAAGCCATGAATTGTCAAGGGACTATCTGGATGTTGCAGAATAAGGCTGAGCAAATTACCCAGTAGATTAGCATATTTGTGTTAGCTCTGTAATGTAACAACATGAATATCCTAATGGATTTCCTTGGTAAAGGCTTGTCCCAACTTGTTTTCATCACTTGCATTTTTCAGGACAGATGTGACTGTGCTGTACTTTGGTCTGGCAGCCAGTAAGTGAAACCAATCCAATATGCCATGTAACTCATATCTTACCAGAATGATCTTTCTGCCCTTTAGCGTTTGTACATTCTCATGCCTAGTTTTCAATACACAATACCTGCCCCACTTTACGTGTTGAAAGGAATTGTCTAAGTTTTAGGAGGTGTCATTAGAGGGTGTGTGGTTCTCCCCACTGATTATTGGCTGATATGATTCATGAGGACAAAGGGAGCAGAGATGTCAAACAGGGGTTCTAAAGCCCTGTAATTATGTACAGTGAATAATTACTCTGATAACAGCCATGGGGCGCAGAACAATTTTATTTGGGGTGATTCAAGGCTTGTATAATTTTGGGGTCTGGGAGTAGAAACATCCAGGATGGGTAAAGGTCATTGGTTGAAGGTTGAGGGTATTGAAATGCCTCATTAGCATGGGGAAGCATTTCAGGAATCTTTGGTGTTAGAAGAACTGAATAGGTTCTTATCAGGAGAAAGGAAGTGGGTCCTGTAATCTAACTGAGGCTAAGTGACATTCCCCAAGTAGAGTCTTGTGGGGGCAGGGTTTGAATTTCCCCAGACAAGGTCAATAAAGGCAGGCTTAGAAGACTTTCTGGTAAATGGTGGACTTCAGCCTTAATTAGCTGAGTTTTCCCACAAGGGAGTAAGTCACCAAATCTTTGCTTTAAGATATAGACTTTATGGTATTTTCAAACTTCTTGTTTCTTTTTTCTTCTCTATCTCTCTCTGTCTCTGATTTTATTTCTCTCTGTCCCTCTGTCTCTGTCTCTCTGTTTCTATTTCTCTCTATCTCTCTATCTCCCACCCTCCCTCCCTCCCTTTCTTCCTCTCTCACTCTCTCCCTCCCTCCAATTGTCCCTCCCCTCTTCTTCTTGGCTGCCAGGAGATGAAAGTCTTCACCTGTTTTGCAATAACTCTATACTGTTTATGCATTTTCATCAGATGGGTAAAATGAATGTAACCAAGTGAGCATAGATTGACCTCTCTGAAACTGTGAGCACAAATAGGTTTTTCCTGCTGTAAGTTATTTCTAATGTCTTTGTCATAGCACAGGGTAGTATAAACATTCTTATGAGTAAGCCAACTCTCCAGTTTTGTTCTGTAAATAATAACACATCATGACATATTTATAACAATTAGGAAATAATTTAAAACTCTTAAGTCAATCAAAATCTTGCTTTGCAGTTTTATAAATATTGTGAATTGAAGGTTGGTGCAAGCTGGGGCAGTATAGGAATTTTATCGATGAAGTAAATGAGACCAGAGTAAAAAAGTTTGTGTCTATATCATATCACTAAATCTTTATAGATCTATCCAGTTTCTTTCCAGCACCAGTCAGCTCGTGAAAAGGCTTTGTACAAATTCTGTCTACAAAAGATGGAGCTTGGTGACTTTGAACTTGACATTTACCACATACTATAGGCTATGTTTAATATTGTCCATTTTTAAAGTATAAATTACAATATATTTTGAAAGAACTAGTACACACTGCCAAGTCATTCTTCTAAACTCCCTTTTATATGCATGGCATTATACATGAGGCAACAATCAAAAATGAAGGCTGGACCCTAGGCTCAGCTGGTAAACTGTGTGCCACACAAGCATCAGGAACATTTGGATACTCAGAATCCAGAAAAAGCCAGGCATGTGACAGTTCCTGCTACTAATCCTAGTGTTGTAGGTTCAAGACAGGAAGGATAGAGACAGGTAGAACCCCAAGGTTAATTTGCCAACAAGCCTCTCCCCAAATCCATGAATGTTACATTTAATGAAAGGCTTTGTCTCAAAACATAAAGATACAGAACACCTGATGAGCTATATATGTCATATATCTCAGTCCTTCATATGCAAACATGAGTACAGACATCATACACATGCATCACATCTTTACACTTCATTCCCCCATATGAAATTAAAAATATGGCCAGGGTTGAACATAATAAAGAAAAAAGAAAAAACATATTTAAGTGATTAGAATTTGAAAATGCTGTCATCCCATGATTTCTTAAGTAATCAACTAATTTCTTTTTTATTAGATATTTTCTTTATTTATATTTCAAATGATACCTCCTGATATCTCCTTTTCCTGTTTCCCCTCAAAAAAAAAAAAAAAAAAAAAAGAAAAAAAGAAAGAAAGAAAAGAAAGAAAGAAAAAAGAAAAAAAAAAACCCTGTTCCCTCTCCCCTCCCATTGCTCACCAACCTACCCTCTTCTGCTTCCTGGCCCTAGCATTCCCCTACATTGGGGCATAGAACCTTCACAGGACCAAGGGCCTCTCCTCCCATTGATGACCCACTAGGCCATCCTGTGCTACATATGCAGCTGGAGCCATGAGTCCCACCATGTATACTCTTTGGTTGGTAGTTCAGTCCCTGGGAGCTTTAAGGGTACTAGTTAGTTCATATTGTTGTTCATGCTAAGGGGCTGCAAACCCTTCAGCTCATTGGGTCCTTTCTCTAGCTCCTTCATTGTGTACCCTGTGCTCAGTCCAATAGATTGTTGTGAGCCTCTACTTCTGTATTAGTCAGACACTGTCAGAGCCTCTCAGGAGACAGCTATATCAGGCTCCTGTCAGCCAGCACTTGCTGGCATCCTCAATAGTGTCTGGGTTTGGTGATTGAATATGGGAAGGATTTCCAGGTGGGGCAGACTTTGGATTGTCCTTCCTTCAGTCTCTGCTCTGTACTTTGTCTCTGCAACTCCTCCCATGGGTATTTTGTTCCCCCTTCTAGGGAAAATCGAAGTATCCAAACTTTGGTCTTCCTTCTTCTTGAGTTTCTTGTGGTTCATGGATTGAATTTTGGGTGTTCTGATTTTCTAGGCTAATATTTACTTATCAGTTAATGCATACCATGTGTGTTTTTTGTGATTGGGTTACTTCACTCAGGATGATATTCTCCAGATCCATTCATTTCCCTAGGAATTTCATAAATTCATTGTTTTTAATAGCTCAGTAGCACTTCATTGTGTAGAGGTATCACATTTTCTGTATCCATTCCTCTGTTGAGGGACATCAGGGTTCTTTCCAGCTTCTGGGTATTATAAATAAGGCTTCTATGAACATAGTGGAGCATGTGTCCTTATTACATGTTGGAGCATCATCTGGGTATATGCCTAGGAGTGGTATAGCTGGGTCCTCAGGTAGTACTATGTCCAATTTCCTGAATGGCCAAACTGATTTCCAGAGTAGTTGTATCAGCTTACAATCCCACCAGCAATGAAGGAGTGTTCCTTTTTCTCCATAACCTTGTCAGCATCTGCTGTCACCTGAGTTTTTGATCTTAGCCATTCTGCCTGGTGTGATGTGGAATCTCAGGGTTGTTTTGATTTGCATTTCCCTGATGACTAAGGATGTTGAACATTTCCTTTAGGTGCTTCTCAGACATTCTGTATTCCTCAGTTGAGAATTCTTTGTTTAGCTCTGTACCCCATTTTTAATAGGGTTATTTGGTTCTTTGGAGTCTAACTTCTTGAATTTTTTGTATATATTGGGTATTAGCCCTCTATCGGGTATAGGATTGGTTTTAGTATTTTATTTGATTATTATTTTTTGCATTGAGAATTTTAAAATTTATTTATTCATTTTAGATACCAGTATCAGCCTCCCCATGTTTCCTAACCCCTTATGTAGATATTCCCCTCATTTCCCCTTTACTTTTTCTCTGAGAAGGGGGAACCCCTCTCTGGGTGTCCAGTCCCCCACTTAGTGCACTCCAAGCATCAAGTCTCTGCAGTACTAGGCACACCCTCTTCAAATGAAGCCAGACAAAGTGTCCCAGTTAGGGCAAAGGGATCCATAGGCAAGCTACAGATTCAGAGACAGCCCTCACTCCAGTTGCCGGGGCGGGGGGCTTGCATGAAGACCAAGCAGCATACAGCAAATAATTTTCAATGCAGAATTATAATTAAGACAATAGTAAGTTTACATTGCCAGAGGCGTGTACAAAATAAATACTGAAGAAAATATTTAACCCTGTGTTACAGAAGTTGTACAGAAAACCAATGCTTTTCAGTCATGCCATGAAATCAATGTATTCAGCTGACAGTCTTATATGTGTATAGCAAGATAGATTACATACCTGGGAGAGAAATAAGTTAAATGGCAGACACTCTTTCATCACCTGAAATGGAAATCTAGGGATAATTATCTATCAGCTTCATCCTTAGAAATTTAAGATGAAAATCCCATCCTCTTGGGAATCACAACTCATAAGAATATAACCAGGTCTGAGATAATATTGGCAGATATCATTTTAAATTTGATCTGTTTGTATAGTAGAGTTGGAGGTTAGATGATAGTTTGTTGGTTATTATCATCTTTTAAAAAATAATTCTCTGTGTGTCTATGCTTGTGTTTCCATAAATGTGAGGTTTGGAAGTATTTTTGAAATGATTTTGTAAGTCAGAATTTTGCATGACATTTATTCTTAACTGTCCCTCATAAGAGAACACTCGAAACTGCTCCTAACAATCTCCTTCACTAGTGTGACATTATGAACAATTTTATAGACCACTAGAATATGATTTTAATGAGGTCAATTAGTTAGACAAACAGTGATACATGTATAAGAAGGTCATTAACAAGGTGCAGTGAACAATAGCCAGGAGGATAACTAGAACAAATTATGTTGTTCACATTGTTTTTATTTTATTTTTTTACATGTTGAGGCTCTGAGTTCTCCAAATTGATGAGCAGTAATCTGAAAAGGCAGGAAGGGGGTTTATTATATTTTTATATAGGCTTATTTCAACTTTGTCATAAACATTGTAGTATAATTAACTCATCTGGGTCCATAAGGATGACTGATTGTTTGTTTGCTTAGCTTATCTCTCCTTCCTTAAATATTACAATAATGCTATTACAAAGAGGAAAATATTTGCTTGTCTTTAGAGAAACCCTATCTGTGACCTTTGGAATTCTTTCTGAGAAGTGTATAAGCTCTTAGATATGCTTAACATGTCCTTTCTGGGTAACTAAATATCTGGCATAAGCTCTACCAGACACTGACATAACTTAAATAGTCTCCAAGCTTTTTATTATTCTTAAAAGATACCCCAGAGCTCCCAAGGATTAAACCTCCAACCAAGGAGTGCACATTGAGAGAACAATGGCTCCAGCTGCCTATGTAGCTGAGGATGGCCTTGTCAGGCATCAGTAGGAAGAGAGGCCCTTAGTCCTGTGAAGGCTTGATGTCCCAGCACAGGAGAACTCCAGGGCATGGACGTGGGAGTGGGAATGTTAATGGGAGAGCACCTTCATAGAAGCAGGGGGAAGGGGAAGGGAATAGGGGCTTTCTGGAGGACAAGCCAGGAAAGGGGATAACACTTGAAATATAAATGAATAAAATATACCATAAAAATAATTAGAAATTATTTAAATATTTCAATAATTTAAAAACATCTATTAGTTGGATTAAATTTTCTACAGTGAGTTTTGATTACATTTACTTGTATCTTCACAGATTTACATCACTTCCTTCCCTGCAGAACTTCATGTATTTTTGTTTTTTTTTTTTTTTTTGTATTTTGTTTGTTTGTTTTGTTCTGTTTTTATATTAGACCCATCTGTTTTAATTTTTTCTGCCTATGTAATTTTGAATTCATGGTCTTCCTTTGGAGCATGGTTGACTTAGGACAGGCCTTATTTTTATAGAAAATTTTTTCTCTCTTTCCCAGCAGCTATCAAATGATTCTTGTCTATGTGTAGGAGCCTGTGACCAGCTCCCCTCTCCACGTTGGGATTTGGTCTGGCATGAGCTTGCACAGGTCTTGTGTATGCTGTCATAACTGTTGTGAGTTCATTTGTGCAGCTTCTATACTATGCCCAGAATAACAGTGATGACACTTATGGTATTATGGTGGCCCCTTTAGGAATGGTTTCTAAGCGTTCTGAGGATGATGATGTTATATATACATTCCATCTAGATCTGAACATTTTGCCGTCACTTACTCTCTGCACCTTCGCTAGTTGTGGACCTCTGTGTTGATTATTATCTAATGTAGATGGAATTTCTCTAAGGAGATGTATTAACATTTGGGTATAGTCATACCTCAGGGTTGTCATTGGAAATACCGGGTGATGTAGTTCAGCATGAATTTACCCATGAACTATAACCCAACTTACAAAGATGTTAGGCCAAAAATAAAACAGAATAGAAACAAAAAGAGAAATGTGTTGCTTGACTTAAAAAGAAAATCCCCTTGTATATTCTGAAAATAAAACTGATATTTAATTATCTACTGAATATTCCAAGGGGATTTAGTATGATCAAAAATATTTGCTTGCATCCATACAAATAATTTCTCATTTTCAGAGGGTGACCTGAAATAACTCATGTGGAAAGTTGGAAAAGTCCCAAATAACAGTTGTTATGTCAAATAAATCACAGCTACTGTTTTGTAATTTTTACTATTAAAACATATTAAGAAATATGGCCTGCCATTCCTTTGGCTGGAACACATGATTAAGCAGTGTGGTGAGCAGAATGAGCAGGTGTCAGGATAAAATCAGAAAGCCTATCTGTCATCATTTTCCAGGGAAACAAACCTTTTAGAGTTTCAAGAAGGAGAAACATTGCTATGTTGTACAGGAAATTTAATGCATCTTAGTGTTTTCTTTTTCCTTCCTTTTTTAAACCTTTAATCTTCTTATCTCCGGTACCTTGAACATACTACTGTCCATGCAGCTCTTTTGTCATATTAGCTGAGACATTAATATCTTATGTAGTATGAATTATTTTTTCTCTCACAAACTTTAAGTGAAAATAGCTCTCTGTTTTCAAATTTCAGGTAACAAAGTTTTGTGTGGAAAATTAGATTCCTCCAAGTGACCAGATCATGGTTCTGTTGGTGGGGAATAAGCCAGAAGCTTGAAATTGAATTACAACTTGTCACCATTTTTGACTCTGTTAATAAACCAGTTATATATCTTATAGTATTACAATATTTACCTCATTAATGAATTTAAAATTTCATAGAATTGTCAAAGGAGATATAAATGCTTAATTCTAACACTATAAATAAAATAAAAAGAGAAAACCACCAACTTCATATTGGAAAGATATAAATTTATTAGGTGTTGCGTAGACATTCCCATTGTGGTTCTTCAAGCTGACTTGACTCCAATGGATCTCTAATAGTCTTCCCAAAGGATTGTATAGGAGTTGATTCTGTCTTTTCATTATCTTACTGAGAACAAGGCATTATTTAATTAAACATGGATAAAATGAAAACAAGTAAAAAAATCATCAACTATAGTACCCCATTGAGTCTATATTTCATTGTATTTTAGTAATTTACACAAATTATTAATGTGTGGTATTTTTAAAAATAAACATTATTATTATTATTATTATTATTATTATTATTATATGTGTGTATGTGCGTCATTGGTGAACTTGTGTGGGCTTGTGAGTACTGTGAAGAATATGTGGCTATCAGGAAACAACTTTTGTTTAGTCAGTTCTCTCTTTACACCTTTACTTGTTTTCCAGGGATGGAATTTAGGTACACAGGCTTCTTCTTTTGATTATTTCATGCCAAGTAATTGTTAGTTATCACACTATCATTTACTTGACATATGCTTGCTGCCTCATTGTTAAATCTTACCAAACATTAGTGAGGTATAGATAAAACCTTGTATTTGAACATCATCTTGTTGTATCTATTTGGTCCTAAGTGGTAAATGTAGACTGAGAACCATGAATACTGGTGCATGTCTGAGACCTTAACATCAAATGTACTTTATACATAATAGCTATTAGAAAAAATAGTGGAGTGATAATGAAGAACATTTAAGTTAAAGAAATAGCTAGGAACTTCCTATCCTTTCTCCTTGGAATGTTCTGTCTGACAGGTCTTGACTAAATCTAATAGTGCTAGTTTGTACCTTACATTTTTATATTAATTTCCTAAAGTAGTCCTTCTGTAATCAAACTCCAATGAAAGAAAACCAAACTCCCTACTGAGCTATTTTAGTAGCATGTGCAATCTCTCCACCATCTACTTTACTCCTACATGTACACTTTATATCAACATTTCTATGATTTGAAAAAAATCTGTTTTGGTCATAGTGTGGTTACCTATTTAATACTGTTTACTATTTATCAAACAATATTTACATGGTTAGCTTTATTACAGGCAAGAAACACAAACGAGCTGAGAGGTAGAAGAAGATGTGTTATCTTTGTACATATAAATTCACAAATAACTATTTACATAAATATAAGGTGGCATTAACTCAATTATTAGTCAAATGTGATCTTTGAGCGCTTTTTAATTCCATGTGCTAACAAAAAATTCATTGTCCCGAATCATTAAAAATGAAGAGGAGTAAGGAGTGACATTTAGAGAATATGCTGCTACAGCTGCAGTCACAGAGCTTAATTTGTGTCTGTTTTTCCTAACATAATGTAGAACTAGTATATGGTAATTTGGAATTTGAAGAAGAGAATGAAGGCATGAATGTGAAATCACATCTTATCTCCAGCAAAGTGAAATTCTCAGGAGATATTTTTATTTATGTCTTCCTTCATGATTTGTGTACGAGGTTGATATAATATGTCTTACATTTATGCACTTACAAAGTTCAAATGAAAGAAGACATGGGCATGTTAGAACAACTATGGAGGCACAGAAATCCCCAATATGGGTTCAACCAAATTACAATGAAGAGACTATGTAGATTTCTCAAGTAGTGTGGATTTATTGTGTAAGGATTACAGAGATTTGTTAGATGAGAAAGTTTTGAGAGTTGACTTAAATTTCTTGAATGCAAATTTTGTTGCTTATAGCTTATTGTAGTTTTAAAACTTATGAGAATCACAGTCTTCAAAGAACTTGTAATGCATTCCTAAAGAAAAGACTGCATACTGTTGTTCATCCTAAGGGGCTGCAACTAACTAGTACCCTCAGAGCTCCCAGGGACTAAAGCTCTGACCAAAGAGTACACATGGGGGGACTCATGGCTCCAGCAGCATGTGTACAGCAGAGGATGACCAAGTCAGTCATCAATGGGAGGAGAGGCCCTTGGCCCTATGAAGGTTCTATGCCCCAGTGTAGGGGAATGCCAGGACTAGGAAGCAGAAGAGGATGGGGGGAGGGAACAGGGGTTTGTTTTAATTTTCTTTTCTTTTTTTCTTTTGGAGGGGAACCTGGGAAAGAAGATATTGTAAATAAAGAGAACATCTAATGAAAAAATAGAAAAAAAGGAAAGACTGCAACACAAAGGTGTCCTACAGCACAGAGTAATGGGCAACAAAATGTCAGGATATCTAGGAACATTCACAGCAACTCAACTTGATCATACAGACATAAGCAATTAAAAGTGTCTTATTTACTTTTCTATTGTCGGGAAAGGATGCCATGTACAAAGTAACTTATAGAAGAAAGAGTTTATTGGGATTCTTACAAGTTTCAAAGGGTGAATCTGCAACCATCATGGTAGGAGCATGGCAGCACGCAGTGGACATGGCTGTGGAACAGGATCTGAAAGCTAACATTTGATCCACAAGTATAAGGTAGAGAGATCTGACTGGGAATAGTCAGGGTTTTGTTGTTGTTGTTGTTGTTTGTGTGTTCGCTTGTTTGTTTTATAAGTCTCAAAGTCAAACCCCAGTGACATACCTTCTCCAACAAAATCACCTCTCCTAATATTTTCCAAATAGCTCCACCAACTAGGGACCAAATTTTCAATATACGAGCTTATGGAGCACATTTTCTTTTTCTTTTTTCGTGTGTGTGTGTGTGTGTGTGTGTGTGTGTGTGTGTGTATTTTTTATTAGATATTTTGTTTATTTACATTTTGAATGATATCCCCTTTCTCAGTTTCCCCTCTGGAAAAAAAAAACAAAACCCTGTTCCCTCCCTCCTCCCCCTGCTTATCAACCCACCCTCTCCTGCTTCCTGGCCCTGGCGTTCCCCTACACTGGAGCATAGAACCTTCACAGGACCAAGGTCCTCTCCTTCCATGGATGATTGACTAGGCCATCTTCTGCTACATATGCAGATGGAGCCATGAGTCCCACCATGTGTACTCTTTTGTTGGTGGTTTAGTCCCTGGGAACTCTTAGGGTACTAGTTAGTTCATATTGCTGTTCCTCCTAACGGGCTTTAAACCCTTTCAGCTCCGTGGGTCCCTTCTCTAGTCCCTTCACTAGGGAGGAGCTCAGTCCTGTGCTCAGTCCGTTGAACCATCACATGAGGCAAATAATCTCTTAGCAATTTTTAACTATCTTTATGTCAGGTTCCCTTCTTTACTGGTCTGATTTAATAAGTCTCTGAACTTGATCCCCTCTCTCCAGGTTTTTAGTCAATAAATATGTTCAAAAACTATTCAATAAATATTTGTTTGTTTATTTTCTCCTTTATTTTTTCTTTATTTGACTACATTCTTAGGCCATAGAATTTATTATTATAAAAATATTTTACTAGTCATTTTGTTATTCTGAAATGCTATAACTTACTGAATGGTATCCATAAAATCGTATTTCTTTTCACCTTTTTGGATGCTGTTCTATTCAGTTAGAACACAGCTATTGTCTTAGTTTTCTGTTGCAGTGATAAAATATTCTGTAAAGAGCAACATAAGAGAGAAAGAATTTAGTTTTGACCCACTGGTGGGGAAATCCACGAGTCAGGAGCTAGTTACTGTATCTCCACAGTCAGAAAGTAGATGGAGAGGAATGTTTGTGACCATATCCTTTTCTCCAGTTTTTATAGTTGAGGATCCCCAGTCAAGGGATTGTCCAAGTCTTACTTGCTCTCATTTAAGACAGCATTTTTTGAACTAATGATCAGCTTGATCAGGTCCATCTGTCATAACATCTCATAAACACAAATAAATCTAGTAATCCCTCACAGGTGTTCCTAGTATCTTCGCTAGGTGGTTGATTCTAGAATATGTCAAGTGAATAATTAATACTAAACATCAACACAACAGTCTGTATGCTTTTATGGAAATAACAGTTTATCCCATCAAATTATAAATATTTTGAATAACAAAACAATTGCAACAATAAGAAAACTAACTTATCCCTCTTCCCATGTGCACTTTCTACCAAATTACACAAATATTTTGAAAATAAACATGAATACTGAATAAATTTATGTGAAATAAATACAAGAATAAATACATAGATGAAATGCCCATAGAGGCGCAAAACAATAACCAGACTGTACTGCTTGGGAGCTGAACCCAGGGAGACACCCTCTTCTGTATCTATTAGCAATATCTGAGCACCATTTATCTGCATAGAGATAATAAATACCTGAAAGCCACTAGTAGGCTGTTCAAAATATCATTTCAAGTAGAGTTACTACATTTTCTTCCAACAATTAAGACTCTAGATATCAATAGCTCAATATATGGAACCTACACAACTGTGTATAGCTCAAACTGAGTTGATGATCAGTAGGTTTGTTAAAACCCCTAGGAAATTAGCACAATAGTTACTAGAGGGTCAAGTCTGACAAAGACAAAGTTAGTAGGTTAGTGAGGACAGATGCTCAGAAAGTATCCTTGAATTGATCAAAATTGATTAGTGAATTAGAGCTTGATATATTTAGGTCTTTAATATTAAAAAGACATCTGGGCATGTTCTCAACAAATTTATTTCTCAAAGGAAGCAAAATACAACTTGGAAATACTAACTGGAGGGCAGAAATAGCTTCAAATGGAGATTGATTCTAATTCTACTGGCATAGCATATTTGCCAGGAGGAAAATTACTTTCCATAAAACATAAACACATTCATGTAAAACTCCCATGTTTTGAAACCTGCTAAAACCCTTCAGGTTTGATTTTTCAGAAAACAAACAAACAAAAAGAACCTATATATTCACAGCACAGTAAAAAGATACAGCAGATTTGTCCATAGAGTACTTAGTTTTTTGATTGGCTTGTTTTTGTTTTGTTTGGAGAATAAACTTCAGGACTGTAGTATACAGCAGGAGGACCACACCTTTGCCCTCCCATTATCTGAAATCCATGAGATACCCCTTCATGATCTCCAGTAAACTTTGAAGATAATATAACCAGGAAAACACTTCTCCTAAACCCAGAAACAACCTAGTTACAGAATTCACACCTATATTGGTAATGAAAATTATTATAGACACATGCCTGAATTAATTTTATTGTTCTGTTTTAAAATATCATCATGAATTATGGTCACTGTATTGTGGACTACATGCTTTTACTCTGCTATATTGCCTTTTCTAAACCTTTTTTGGTATCTGTTGTTACTCTTGTTTCATATTCACCATTCCAAGTTATTCTTCCAGGCTGAGTTCTTGTCTTTCTAGCTCCCAAACAGCATCCACAGAGCTTTTAGGGAGATGGATGAGCAACTCCCCAAAAGGTGTTTGTGCAATGAAAGACAAAAGGGGTGAATAAACTCACTGG
>JADRCD010225199.1:0-10384 GCA_019843815.1 Montemys delectorum | reverse complement strand
TCTCTCTCTCTCTCTCTCTCTCTCTCTCTCTCTCTCTCTCTCTCTCTTCCTCTTTCCCTCTCTCTGTGTATATGTGTGTGAAAGAGAGGGGGAGTGGGAGAGGAGGGAGAAAGAGATGGGGGAGGGGAAGGGAGAGGTTTGAATGAATGAGAATGTCCTGAACAGGCTCAGACATTTGACTACTTAGTCCCCAGTTGACAGAGCTGTTTGAGAAGGTTTAGTAAGTATGACCTTGCCTTTTTCCAATTTGTGCTCTCAGTTTTGTGCTTATCCTTGAAGATTACAATGCTCAGTTTCCTGTTCTGCCCATTCTGCCTTCTGCTCCCATGCTTCCCCACCATGATAGACTCAAATCTATGGAACCATAAATCAAAATAAACTCTTCCTTCTATGAGTTGCCTTGATCTGGTGTTCTATTACAGCAGCAGAAAAGCAACTACACACACACACACACACACACACACACACACATATAGATATAGATATATTCACATACACTATAGTTTATATGTATAAATATATATATACTTAAACATATATATCAGTTTCTATAAACTAAAGAGTTAAATGGTAAATACAAGGTACCACATTGTATAAAGCATATTGCCACTTATGATCCATATCTAGTACTAAGACATAATAGGTTTTAAAATTAGTGGCTAGACCAGGTAATTTGTAATCCAATACTTTCCTGTAAAAGAAGACAAAACAAAATAGGCTACTATTGTCTGTCATTACTTTTTTCTATAACAGATTCATGCAGTAAAGAAGTACAGAGACAAAAATACTCTCTCGTTCTGTGTGTGTGTTTGTGTGTGTGTGTGTGTGTGTGTGTGTGTTCGTGTGTGTGTGTGTGCACGTGCATGAGTGTGTGCACACACACATGTATATAAAAAAATCCATTTGATGATTTGCAAAGGATAACCTGGAGGAGGCTGGGCTTGCCAGGTTACTTCCAGCACATGACACTTAATTTAAAAACTTAGGTAAAAATGAATGAAGTACAGAGACAACAGCTGCTTTGAGGTGTTTCCATTCACACCAGGTCAGAGTTAGTGTGAGAAGTATGTCAGCCACAGCTGTGATGCTTTGGAGAGTGCTTTCTTTAAAGAAGATGGGCATCAAGGACAAGAAGAAAGATTTGCTAAAGAAGATGGCTTTGTTTGAAATATACGACTGTAGAGTACTCGCTGGAAATTCGGGTAAAATAGGTAGAAAATTAGAAATTTGGATACGGAGCTCTGGAAAGCAGCAGAGAATATAAATCTTCAATTTTACAGCTAACTGAGCTCAAATATATTGAAGAGAAATGGGAAATGTTTCCCAGCGGGTGTGGGGAGTGAGTGTCTTGTAGGTCCAAAAAATAGCTCTGGGCCTGTAATATGTAAATAAAAGGGAATATGATGATCACTCCTGATTCGGGGATCAGAAGTGAGTGAGTATGGGTGTGTCATGGGAAGTAAAAGCCTACTTGATTTTTTAATCTCCTTTCAGCTTGGCCAAGATGACTAGTTCTGACCCACAAACTGAAGTGCACATGAGAATTATGAAAGGTGACTAAATGTGCTCATTCACCAGGAGAAACTCATCCCTACTCTGCTATGGGGATTGTACCAAAGGCTCCAGGTTTTAGAATCAAAGTAGCCTTAGCTGGCCATGCTGATGCCTGCCTGTAATCCAGTTTAGGAGTCCATGGTTTGTCCTAGGCTAGGTAGCAATCTTAAGACTAGCCTGGACTCCATGAGAGAGTCTCAGCACAAGGTGAAATAGCATGGAGTGTGGAGACACTCAGGGGATGTCCTACTGAATCTCACAGTGCTGTGGAATCCAGAAAGGGGTAAGGAACCCTTGTGACATGGGAGCTTTACTGGGATGCAAACTTAGTCTCGATTCACTCACCTGACACTCTTTCCTCCACTAATACTCCTCTTCTCCCATCATCTTTCTCACCATGATGATGGTCTTTTGTCCCTTTCTTCTCACCATAATATTTGAATGGAAGTGACAGTCCACATTTATGGAGTGGAGAGTTATACTCCCTTAGATATCTTAGGGATAGAAACTATACATAATTTGTCTGGGATTCCTTCACATGAGAGATTTGATTTTTATATCTGACTTGTCAATTTATTCAGTCATGTATTTATGTCAGTATACACTATGAATATTATTTAATATTTTTATTATAATCTACTATTAATTTATTTTGTGGCTTTAACCTATCACATTTAGTTTTCAGTAAGTTCTATTAAAAACTCTTTTAATAGTTTTTTAAAGCAACTTGTTGCTTATATTATAAGATGTACCATGCTCATTTTATACCAATTTTACATCAAATAGAACTGTTTGCTGATGTTTCCAACTTTACATCCACATGGATCAATCAAGGTCTCCTTGCTCCTAAAGCGAAAATGCTACAATACTCCCACAATTGTTCAGTTCCTGCACTAACATGTACCATGTAGAACTATACACCCCATCCACTTCCTAATGCAAAGCAACGTCACCAAGAGAAGGCAGTCCTCTGCCTATTATCTTGGCACTCCATCATCTCTTTCCCTTTTCCAAATAAAAATCTAATTTTTCTTTTTTTATTAGATATTTTCTTTATTTACATGTAAATTTCTCCTTTCCCAGTTTCCCCTCCAAAAAACAAACAAACAAACAAAAACAATAAGAACAAACCCCTGTTGCCTCCCCCTCCCCATGCCTGCCACCCCACCATCTCCCACTTATTGGCCCTGGCATTCCCCTGCACTGGGGCACAAAACCTTCACTGGGCCCAGGTCCATTCCTCCTATTGATGATCAAATTTGCAATCCTCTACTATACGCATGCTGCCAAAACAATCAGTCCCACCATGTACAGCCCTTGGTTGGTGGTTGGGTCCCTGGGAGCTCTGAGGGTCCTAGTTAGTTTATATTGTTGAAATGTCATCTTCCAACAAAACTAAAAGAAGATAGAGACATGAACGGAATGCCAGCTCTAACTAATTTTTCTTTAACTTTAAATTTGCTTTTCATGATATGAACTTAGCACATGAGATTGCATTTTGATGGACATACATTTGATGAAATGATCATGAAGGCTCAAGTAAATCAGAAACCCCAGCAATATCACATGGTGATCTTCAACTCTAGTCTGTTGGCAGATTTCTAGTTTGTAGTGTGTTATGAGCTACACTCCTCATGCTGTGGTTACACTTGATACTCCATATTCCTGTAGGTCAGCCTTGCATACTCTGAGCTGACTTTCCAACCTCCACAAAGTCACTGCTACTCAGCTTCTACACTGATGTTGCTCTCAACTTTTTCTTATTATATATATATATATACATATATATATACACACATATATATATACATATATATATACACACATATATATATACATATATATATATAAGCTTTTGAGAATAAAATATTACAACAGTTCTCCCTTCCCTCCTAAGTATTCTTCCATGCTCTCCGTAGAATCCATGACCTCTTTTTCATTGCTATTGTATGCATGTATACATTTGTATATACATATATGTTCCTAAATATGGTCTTCTCAGTCTGCATAGTGCCACTTGTTTGTTAATATGTTTTCATGTCTGACCTTTTACACTAGGTAATCAACTGCAGTGCTCTGCTACGAGGGAACTAGCTCTCCCACTTCCAACTTTCCTTGAATATCTGAGGTTCTTTGTGCAGGGTTGAAGTCTCCTGGGCTTTTCTCCATGCACTTTGTAGTCATCTTTGGTAACACAAACAGCCATGTTGATGAGACCTTGTGGGTGAAGCCTCTCACATTACAAAGAGACACAATCTTACAGCAAACTCTCTGACCCTCTGGCCCTCACAATCTTTCTGCCCCTCTTCTGTAAGGTTCCACAAGCCTTAGGTATAGCTGTGTTTTGTAAATGTATCCACAACTCTGCATCTTGATTGGTAGTCATTTTCTGTAATGGATTCCTCAATGAGAAGTCAAGACTTCACTTTCCTGTGGGTATAAGGACAAATGTTTATACATTGTTGTTAGGGGTTATGCTGGTTTAGTAAATGGGAGGGTGTAGGTTCTCAGCCAGTAATGCATGACTTCACTAGTATTAAGGTTCCAGTACAAGACAGGATATCTCTCTTGTTGAGAGCATCTTAAGTACAATTAGTAGCTGTAGGTTACTGCCACTTTATGTATGCCAGTATTGCACAGTTAAGGTTAACATACATTTTACCAAAAACTATTTCCATATTCAATGCGAACCCAATCAAAATCCACATCTCATTCTTCTCAGAAACAAAAAGAAAAAACAAAAACAAAAACAAAAACAAAAAACAAAAAACTATGCTAAAATTCATATGAAACTACAAAAGACCCATATTTAGAAAAAAAAATCTAAACAAAAAGAAAAGTATTGGAGGGATTGCAATTCCAGATGTTAAGATGTATGGCAGAGTCATAGTAATAAGAACAATAAGATACTAGCACAAAAATGGGCATGTGTCCCAACAGAACAAAGTCAAAGACCCAAGCATGAGCCACATGTGAATTAGACACTCAATATTTTACAAAGACATGAAAAACAAATGCTGTTGAAAATAAAGCATTTTCAACAAATAGTGCTGGGAAGTGGGATTCTACATGGAAAAGAATAAAATTAAACCAATATCTATCACCTTTCACCAAAACTAAGTCCAAAGATATCAAAGACCTAAACTGAAACCTGAAACTGCTAGAAGAAAACAGAAGCAATGCCCTCCATGATATAGGTATAGAAAGGGGCTTTCTTAATAGGACACCAATTGCCCAAGAATTAAAGCCAACAATTTACAAGTGGGACTTCCAAACTAGGAAACTTCTGTACAACTAAAGAAGCAATCAATGAGGTGAAAGGGAAGCCCACAGAGTAGGAGACAATCTTTGCCAGATATATACATCTGACAGAGAATTAATATAAAACATATAAACAAATGAAAAAAGTTAAAAACCAAATGATCCATTTGAGAAATGGCCCTGGAGATCTAAATAGAGAATTCTCAAAAGAAAAAGAGAGAAAGAGAAGGTTGTTTCCTGGATATGAAAAGAATGTATTCTGTATACACTTGAAATTGTCAAAGAACAATTTTAAAAATCTGAGTCTGTTATTAGTACATTCTAAGAAAATCACATTAAATACGTGGATTACTTTAGGAAGAATTAATTATTCATAAGAATAATGTTATAATATAAGAAAAATGTTCTTTTCCATTATTTAAGCCATATGTTGTTTACCTTATTTTCTTTTAAAAATTCTTTTTCTTTTAGAAATTCTCTTCACGGGTTTTGAGACACCACTCAGTGCTTAAGAGCATTTGTTGCTCTTACAGAGCACCTATGTTCAGCTTCAGCTCACAACTGTGGGTAACCTTAGCTTTAGGAGACTGACACACCCTCTTTTGGACTTCACAGGCATCTACACCTATATACTCACATCCATGGAGGGTCCCCCAACATGTACATATAGATCTTATATATTTCTCTTTAAGTATCCCATACCCTTATTATTTATTAAGAAACATTACAAGAAAAACTGAATTGTTTCTTACAAAAAAACTATAATCATTCTTGATTTTGAGAATAGGAAGAGCTTCACAGTGTCCAGAAAATCAGCATATTCCTTTCCTCCGTCCTTCAGCTTTGCTCTTTCCTTCCTCCTCTTCTTTCTCTTTTTCTTTCTCTTCCCCCCTTTGTTCTGTCTTCCATCTACTCTCTTTTTTAAAAAAGTGAATCTCTGTAGTCCAAGTTGGCCTCAGACTTATGATCCCCTGCCTCAGCCTCCTGAACACTGGAATAATAAGGAATATACCATATTTAATTTAATTATGATTTTTGTGTTTAAAAGTTTAGGAGTTAAAAATGGCCAGAATCAACATTGGTACCCAACTCTAGCAACCTGTCTTTTTAAGGTTTCTTTTTTAATTATTTGAAATTTTTACATATTATTAATGTCTTTTGATTAAATCTACTTCCCCCTTGCCTTTCATTCTATTCACTACTTCTCCTAACCATCATCACTTTCCCCTCCATGTTTTGTGAACTTTTTGAAATACACTGAGTCACACTAAGATATTTTATATTATTTTGGCTATTATAAAGAGTGTTGTTCCTCTAATTTCTTTAAAGCTGTAATCAAACAAGTGAAAGCCCTGTATGACAAGAACTTCAAGTCTCTGAAGAAAGAAACCAAAGAAGCTATCAGATAATGGAAAGATCTCCCATGCTCAAGGAACAGTAGGATTAACCAAAAAAAAAAAAAAAAAATCCTACCAAAACTAATCTAGAAATTCATCATACTTCCCATCTGAATTCTAATAGAATTCTTTACAGACCTTGAAAGAACAATACTCAATTTCAGATAACTAAAACTCTAATGTAAAATAAAAAAGACTTCTAGAGGAATCACCATCCCTGATTTCAAGCTAAATCACAGAGCAATAAAAAATAAACAAACAACAAAACAACAAAAATAAACAAAAGACAAAAAAGCAAACAAAAAACTATATGGTACTGGCATAAAAGCAGACAGGTTGATCAATGGGATAAAATTGAAGAACCAAAAGTAAATCCACACACCTATGGACATTTGAGTCTTGACAACTAATCTAAAACTATACAATGGAAAAAAAGAAAGCATCTTCAACAAATGGTGCTGGTCTAACTGGATGTTTGCAATTAGAAGAATGCAAATAGACTCATCTCTATCACCCTGCACAAAGCCCAAGTCCATGTGGATCAAGACCCTCAACATAAAGTCAGATAAACTAAATATTATAGAAGAGTAAGTAGGGAAGATCCTTGAGTGCACTGGCACAGGAGACAACTTCCTGAACAGAATTCCATCAGCTCAAACACTAAGATTAACAATTAATAAATGGGACTACATGAAGCTGAAAAGACACTATCAAAAGGACAAAACAGCAAAGTGAAAAAGATTTTCAATACTTCTTGGCCTTTTTGGCTAAGATCAAGTGTAGAAAAAGATTTTCATCATCTGACAGAAGGCTAATATCCAAAATATATAAAGAACTCAAGAAACTAGACACCAATAAACCAAACAACCCAATTTAAAAATAGGGTACAAAGCTAAGCAGAGAATTCTCACAGAGGAATCTCTAATGGTCAATAAGCACTTAAAGAAATTTTCAACATTCTTATTCTTGAGAGAAATGCAAATCAAAACAATTCTGAGATTCCATTTACATCTGTCATAATGACTAAGATCAAAAACTCAAAGTGGCAAGGATGTGGAGTAAGGGGAACACTCCTTCATTGTTGGTGGGAGTAAAAACTTGTACAACCACTTTGGAAATTTGGCAGTTTCTCAGAAAATTAGGAATAGATCTATCTCAAGAGCCAACTATACCACTCCTGGGCATATACCCAAAAGAAGCTCTACCCATACCACAAGGACACTTACTCAAGTATGTTCATAGCAACTTTATTTGTAATAGCCAGAAACTAGAAACAACCTAGATGTCTTTGTAATGAAGAATGAATAAAGAAAATGTGGTACATTTACTCAATGGAGTATTGCTCAGCCATTAAAAAAAAAAGGACATCATGAATTTTGCAAGCAAATGGATAGAACTAGAAAAGATTATACTGAGGGAGGTAACCCAGACCCAGAAAGACAAACATGGTATGTACACACTTACAAGTGGATATTAGTGACAAAGTATAGGACAACCACACTACAAAACACAAAAGCCAAAGAAACTAAGTAACAAGGAAGGTCCAAGGAGAAACACTTGAATCTTACTGAGACAGGGAAATAGATTAGACACCAGGAGTGGATAGAATAAGGGGGCTGAGTGAGGGAGGTGGTGGAGATAGGAGCAGGAAGGATGAGGTGGCAAAAAATAAAGTGTACTGGAAGGGACAACTGGATTGGGGGTGCGTTCTGAGAAACCTTGCTAGAAACCTAGGAAGTGGAAACTTCCAGGAATCTATGAGGGTGACCATAGCTAAGACTCTTAGCAATATGAGATATCGAGCTTGAACCAGTTATCTCCTATAACCTGGCAAGAGATCTAACTGAAGGATTGGGTCACCTCCCCAGCCACAAAATCTTAAACTCATAATTGGTCCTCCCTACAAGATGTGTCCAGGTAAGAGATGGAGCAGAATTTGAGGGAACGGCCAACTAATTAGTGGCTCAACTTGAGACCCAAACCGTGAGTGGGAATCCACCCCTAACACTCTTAATGATATTCTGCTATACTTGCAGATAGGAGCCTAACATTACTATCCTGGAGAGGCTTCACCCAGAAACTGATGGAAACTAATGCATAGACCCACAGCCAAACACTAAGTGGAGCTTGGGGAAATCTTATGGAAGAGGGGGAAGGAAGGATTAAAAGAGCAAGAGGGTTCAAGGACACCACAAGAAAACCTACAAAATCAGCAAACCTGTGCCCATAGGGGGCTCATAGACGGTGAACTGCCAACCAGAGAGTGTGCATAGGATGGATCTAGGGCCTCTGCACTGAAACAAATGTGCAACTGAGTCTTCATCTGGGACTCCTAAAGCAGGGGCAGGAGTTGTCTTTAACTGCATTGCCTGCCTTTGCATCCCTTTTCCCCTAACTGGGCTCACTCACCTAGCCTCAAGAGAAGAAGATGCACCTTGTCTTACTGCAACTTGATATTCCAAGGCTGTTTGATATCCTTGGGAGCTTTCCTTTATTGTGAGGCAAACAGGTATATGAGGGGGAGGGGAGATGAGAGGGAGTGGGAGGAGAGAAGGGAAGGGAAGCTTGTGTCGGGATGTAAAGTAAATAATTTAATCAATTAAAATACCCACTGAGTTCATATACTGTACCTTTGATATGCATGAATATAGAAATATCTACTGAAGCATAGACAGCCTCTCAGGGTCCACATCCCTGAAGAAAACTGTCTCTCCCATAATAGCTATCAGTTGCCAGTAGCACCTCAGATATGAATTCCTTCTCCATCCATCTGTGTTCTTACACACACACACACACACACACACACACACACACGGGAGATGGTTCCAGTTACATTTAAATGGCCTATATTTTCTAAAGAAAGTGGAAATACGTGCCCACTGCGCACAGGGTGGATGTTGAGCTTGACTAACTGTAACACAGTCCAGGTCGCTGGTCCTCCTCCATTTCCTATAGAGCTATCTTTACATCTAGCATCTTAAGGCTGTCTACTTCCACATATCACCCTCACTGTGATTCATTTACTATTTCAGGACTGACAGCCTAGAAGAAACACATCCTACTAGTGCTGCGCTGGAGAGGGTATGAGTCCCGCCTCCAGGAACGCAGGCGGGAGGATGTGCTGCCCAGGACACATTGCATTCTAAGAATCTTAATGAAGCTCAACTCCATTCCTCACATTTGTATTTGTATCACTGTGAGCACAGTTACTATAAAGGAGGTGAAGAGCCATAAAATAAAAATGGATTTTCCTTTTATAGTCAGTTTTACTGGAAATATGTGAAAGAGGTTTTTCTCTCTTAGCTCATGTCTACATACCCATGGCTCATGTTTTCTGATTTTTTTTTTTTACTGCGATGTAATGCAGAGCCTGTGAATACCTGTTCAGCTGGGTGATTCTAAAGTTTTAAGGTTAAATCAAATGACATCATTCATCAGTAACAGAGAACAGATGCACTTGTGCTCAGATTTCTACTTTTTCAGGTCAGTAGTTAAAAATAATTGTTAATTGTTAGAGTGAGTTTGCTTTTAGTATGATAGACTCAAGATGACTTATTGTATAGAAAGTAAAATTAGTATAAAATTCTAAATTAAAATAAGGTGCTTTCAGATATTTCTTCATATGGTAGGATCCTTCAGATTGGATTGTCCCATTGAGTGTGTAGTATAACCTGCCTAGGAAATAGCGATCAGGAAATCTCTGCTGTCTAAAATTCTCATGATAAGTAATTAAAGTTGGTATGTTAGTATCTTTTCCTTTCTCTACCATCCTTGTTTCTGTATTGATGTGCTGATAGCATTGGGATGTCTATTTCACCTGATATTATCCAACACTTTTAAAGTGTTGTACATTTGTAGCTGTGTGACACAATATCTTTCCAACTTCTTAGGACTCCTTCAGTGTCTCCTCCTAATGGGCTAATACTCTTCCGTAAAAGAAGCCTTTGGAAGGCATGCCTATATCATGGAGTTCCCTAAACACAATTTAACTGATACCAATTTCTTATTATTATTGCTCCATTCCAAGGCACTCACAAGCGCATGAATCAAAGAACTCCTAACTTCACAAATGCTAGCAGTTTTCCTCTATTTTTAAAGATGAACTTTGCTATTGTTTTAGCATGTTCTTTTGTTTTGTTTTGGTTTGGTTTGGTTTTCAAGACAGGGTTTCT
>JADRCD010225198.1:0-17475 GCA_019843815.1 Montemys delectorum | reverse complement strand
CCAAGCCTGGTCGGTGCTCAAGGTCTCAATGGAAATCCTACAGTTCCCTCTCTGCTGCCTTCGCAGAGGCCATGCCCCCACATCTGAGAGTTTCTTATCAACATAGTTGACATTTCTTAACCCATGACTAGTTATTTCTACTTTGAAATGTTCACCAATTCCCTTCCTAATATTCTAAAAAAATATCCTAGAGCATAATTCACTTTTAATTCACTTCTTGGACCTCATACGCCATTTTCTGACACATAATGTTAATTACAAAAAAAAAAAATCTTTAGCAGCCTTTTATCTTTCAGGTAGCTTGGTTATTCCTTCATATGCTTGTCCGTGCTGCTCTTGATACCTAGTTTTAAAAATTAACTGACCAATTAGTTAGTTTTTATGTATATGGGTGCTTAGCCTGCATGTATGTCTGTGCACCACAAGGGTATGTCTGTAACTATAACCTGGAACCACGTGGGTGCTGGTAGGTGAACTCAGGTCCCCTGGAAGAGCAGCCAGTGCTCCTAACTGCTGAACCGTCTCTGCTGCCCCGACACCTTTTCCTTTTGTGCCTAGTAAAAAAAGATCACCTTCTTGACTCTGGGTTTTTGGATGCCAGAGGAAGACTGCTGTCAACAAGGTTATCTTCAGAGACCCTACTCTGAATACAAGCCAGGTGGGAGACCAAGGTGAAGACTGAGGAGAGATACAAGAGGGGCCAAACAAGTGACTCTTTCTGAAGCTCTGGTTTTAGGTGTTTGCTTCTCTATCGTTAAAAAGGAAAGAGGGACAAGACGGGATTTGTGACACACGCCTTTAACCTTGGGACCTGAAAGGCCTTTGTGTGTTTCTGCCTAGCCTGATCTACAGTGGACGCAGCAGGTCCCACTATGTGCACATGGGAAGCGCTAACTGGACTAGTAAGTTATTTACTTATTTTTTTAAAAAAGGAAAGAGTACATGGAAACCAGAAGGGAAATGTGAGGGGGCGGTTTTGAAAGAGGTGGGCGGGTGGATCAAAATACATGTGGAATCCTCAAGAAGTCAAACTTTGAAGAGGACAGGCCAATAAGATGGCTCTGTGGGTGAGGAGGCATGCTGCCAAGCTTTGCAATTGACTCTAATCCCCAGAACCCACAAGGTAGAAAGAGAGAACAGATTCTAAAAGTTGTCCTTTGACCCCTTCATTCAAACGGGGACACACGAGTGGGCAAATGCATATCCATAAACTGAATAAATGTTTAAAAAAAAAGTTAAGGTCTGAGGAGATGGCTCAGTGGATAAGCTACCGATTGTCCAAGTGTGAGGACCCGAGTTCTAATCCCCAGAACCCACAGGAGGCTGAGTGTGGTAGTGCAAGTCTGGAAGCTCAGTGTCCCTGTTTGCCAGGATGGAAGGTGGAAGAAATGCTTGGAAGGTTGGAGGCCAGAGAGCTGATGCGGGGGTCAAACAAAAAGAGAGCTATTGTTGCAAAGAAGATGAAAGGCAAAGCCTGTGCCTGAAGTCACACTGTAATGGCCACATGGACACCACAGCACACCTGTGCCTGAAGTCACACTGTAGCGGTCACATGGACACCACAGCACACCTGTGCCTGAAGTCACACTGTAACGGCCACAGGACACAACAACACACCTGTGCCTGAAGTCACACTGTAGTGGCCACACAGATACCATGGCATACCTGTGCCCACAATCACAGGCACACACACACACCAAAAAACAATAATGGAGCCAAATCCAGACTCTGGCATTACTTCAAAGAGAATGACACTGATATTCTTCCAAGAGGCTTTACTCCACTACCTAATTTATTTAGGTTATCTCAGTCACTATTATAAGATAGCTCTTTTTTTATTTATATAGTATCCTGTTAAAATTGTTTATTTTTTTTTTTTTTGGCAGTATCGGGAATTGAACCCAGGACCTCACATATGCTAAGCAAGAGTCCTATTGTTGAGCTACACACACACCCCTCCCCTAGCACTCTTATTTTTTAGTTTGAGATGAGGGTCTCACGAAGTTACTTGGGCTGGTCTTAGAACATGAGGTGACCCCTCTGCCTCCGTCTCTGAAAGCTGAGATGGTTTATGCTCTACTGTGCTCATGAGCATTGTCTTTGTGGTGGGAGGTATCAGACTCAGGACTTTACAAATTCCAGGCAAGCGTCCTGCCATGGAACTATATTCCCAGGTCACTGACCATTTATTTTACCCAAAAGAAACAAGAACTTAAAGCTCTCTGACTGAGAAGAGGCCCTGTTGGTCTTGGACTCACAGCTCCTTGACCTCCTGAAGGCAGCAGCGAGACTTCTAGGCTGAGAGTTACGAAAGTGCACTCAGATCCTCTCCCTCTCCTCATCTTGGATGCACGTGGGCTGCTCACACTGATCTAATCACAGAAACTATACCTTATACCAGTTAGTAGCCTGTCCCAGGTGCTCAGGCAGGAATTCCACAAACAGTGAGCATTCTCACTGTCCCAAGTGCTGTTCTAGGTGCAAAGAACTATGGGAAGGGAAGGGAAGGTGGTTTATCCCCTGTTGTGTCTCCCCACCCCCACCCCCAAGTAACCTGCTCAGGAGAACAGAAGGTTCAAGGGACACTTCGGACTAGATTGCTGGCCTTTGCTTGGTTCAACTGGTTCTTCTTGTCTTTTAAGGTCAGTGGCTATCTCCTCAGTGTGATCTTTCTGGTAGGTAACTGAGCCTTAAAGGAGCTTCCTCACCTCTGACTTTCACTTACTGCCCTATGCACATACAACCCTTGTGGTCCTAAAACACCAGCCCTGTTTTACAACTGAGATACCAAAGCCAGCTCCTGGGGCAAAAACACTTTCCAAACTAGGCAGAGGCCTATGAAACTACTAACCTGACTGCTGTGGTTTCTAGAGTATACATTTTATTTATACATAGACTTAGCAATCTATAAGGTTAATATTAACCACTAAGACGACTTAATAGACTGAAAACTTAGACAAATAAAGATCATTATAAAATATAAGTACAAAATAAAAACCTCACATAAATTTTTTTCTTGCGCCCCTGCTGGCAGGCAGTTCTCGACCTCCTTCTTACTGACTAGGGAAAGCTAATGGACTATGATGGGCTTCAGTCTCAGCACCGGTGAGGGGACATGGCCAGTCTGACAGTCATCTTCATCTCAGAGGGCAGTGATACGGATTGAGAACCTGTGTGAGTGCTTAACACCGTGTCTTGTACCCGAGTGCTCAAAGCACACTAGCCACTCCCATGTTCCAAGGCGTGGCCCATCCCAGTCGTTAACCTATCTTTGTGTTTACCAATATTCCGTGAGTCTGTGGTTAAAAGTGGAACTTTGATTACAGAGGCTTGTCACACTGTCAGGGATGACCAAAATGAGAAGGGTGAGCCAAATGGAAAAAATGCTACAAAAGCAAAACAGGAACGTGGCAAACACCCTCTTCCTACACAGGAGAACCTTCTACCTGCTTCTTCACCAGCAAAGCGAGGCTGTAGCCAGCATGTGTGCCAGCAGGGTTAGAGATTCTAGGTGTAGTAACACTCCACAAACTGACTCACCGCTTAGGAGTTCTGACCTCTCTAAAGTAAGTGACCTTAGACAAAACCTCCTGCAAAACTGAGTGATATTCGGCGGGATTGAATAAATCAAATAACACAAAGTATTTGGGACTGAAAACTCAGAAGAGCCCATCTACTGAGAATGACTGAATTACTAGCCTATTCTTCTCAAAGGTAGAGTGGAAAGAAACTAATACTGGCTCAGAAACAGAAAGAACTGGGCTTTGTTAACCAGCATGATGACCACGGGCAAGTCTGGGACCCTCTCCAAACCTTCCTTCCCGTGGCTGAAAAGTGAGAGAATTTTAAGAGAGGATCCCTGGGCTCCTACCAGTTCTTCCACTTCGCTGTTAAGGCCGCCGAAACAAAGGCCACCCGCTCCCTAGTCTGTACCCGAGGGGGTCACAACTCAAAATTCTTGCTGCTCAACTCCCTTTGCAGTGCTGTGACAGCAGGAGCGCCCGGGGTCCCCATCCAAGGCCGCCGCACTCTGCGGTCTCTGTCCACTCCATCAGTAACTTGCTTGTGCAGCTGTTGTCCAAAGTTTTCCAGAGCGCCTGGAGACCCGGCTGTCAGTCAATCCCAAGAAGCGGGGGCGTGGGGAGCGGAGCCCCAGAGCGTCGTCCGGGAAATCCCGAAGCCGCTCCAGCGGCCAGGCAGGGAGTGACAGGTGCGACGCGGGACGCCGGCGAAGACGGGACAAACCAGAGCGCGTGTGGGTGGGCGCGCGCGCGCGCGCGAGGGAGGCGGCCGCCTCGCTTTCTCCGCTGGCAGCACTCGGGCGGGACGCCCCCAGTCCCTCTTCAGGCCCCGCGGCGCCCGGGGCTCCTCGGCCACCGGGAGCCCTGCGTCACGACCCGGGCTCAGACTCGGGAGCAAGAGGAAACTGGGAATCTCCCGGGCTGCCCGGCCCGCGGGTTCCTTCCCGCGCACGCCGGGGCGATCGCGGGGTGGGCGCACGCGCACCCGCGAGCGCCGCCGTAACCCCTTCCTCCCCGCGCGCCCCCCGCACTCCCACCCAGCCGCCGCTCACCGTCGATGTCCCCGAGAGTCAGCTCATCGCCCAGCTCCGTGAGGGTCTCCATGGTCTCCAGACCGCCCAGCTCGCTGCTCTCATCCATCGCCCGGCTCGGCGCACAGTCCCCCGAGAGGTCCAGCTCAGGGAGACGCGGAGGCGGGACCGCCGCCACCGCCCATGACACCCGACAGCCCCCACCTGGTACCGCCTCACCGCCCCGTGCCAACCGCCGCCATGTTTGAGCTACTCCCCGACTCCACGGAAGGGGCGGGGCAGACTTCCCCCGCCCCGGGCCGCGCCCACCGCAGCCCCGCCCCGAGCCTCCGCACCCCCGTGTTTGTTGTCAATGGGACCAGGCTGGCGTTGGCCAATCGGCACGCGAAGCGGCTCATGGGGTGATGGTGCGTCATCGATCAGCAGCTCAGATTTGCATAGCGGAACCCCGCCCCTCGCGGCATCGGAGCGCCAGCGGAGAGTAGCCGCCGGGTCTCCGTCCCAGCCTTCCTCTGGTTTAAAGGAGCCGCTACTTTTCCGTTGGATCAGCTCCAGGAGCAACTTTGTCAAAAGTCCGGAAATAGAAGGGTTAACGCACTGCTGTCCGGCGCTACCTTCTACCACCGCCCCCTTTACTCTAGGAGCACATTACGTCACCTCCCCAGTAGCCTCTTTTCCTAGCCCTGGGTAGAATCATAGTACCCCAACATCCAGGGATAGGCTACCCGGACCCTGAGTTGCACTTGTCCCAGGGTCTTGAATCGCCTGAGTGTTGTCAACATTTTACAACTGGCCCTCAATTTTGGAGCCTCAATCACTCTAGGCCTTCAGACAAGGTCATTTGTCCAATGGCCTCTTGAGGTGAGGCCCCACTCCAGCAGTTACTTCACTGCATCATCTTACAGGTGGTCGGTCACACGATAACATGCACACATAAAGGTGCACACTTCCAAGAATTTATCCGAGGAGATAAAAAGATTAGCGTTCAGAGAAATGCTAGTAAGTACGTGTATTCAAAGACATTCATCACAAAGTTCTCTGTGACGGGAAAACAGTAAGGCATCAGGCACATAAATTACCTCCAAACTGTAGACATCATTAAAATGATGGAATGGACATTTGAAAAAGGACCTAAGTGTATACGACAGGAAGAAGGTTTTCATGACACAATAGGAAGAGCTTCCTGTGAGTCTGAGGGAGTTGTTTCAGGGTCAGAGCTGAAGGCTCTGTGGGGAAACCTGCAGATCCAATAGTCCACCTTGTGCTCCTGGGCTGGCTAAGCATCTGTTCGCTAACAAGCCTGTTTTGTCATCTTCAAAACGGCAAAGGACCACAGTTGTAATTTTCACATTTGATTTCTGTGGCAAGCAAACAGCTCTTAACTTCTGGGTTTAAGTGTTACAGCTCTGAGGGGGGGAGGCTTCTGCAGTGAAGGTGTTACAGCTCTGAGGGGGAAAGATCCTGGCAGTCGGGGGCCTAGGAATACCACCAAGTCACACTGTGAGACAAGCCTCACAGGAGAGATCTGTGGGAGAGGCACGAGGTAGCTATCTCTGCTGGGGGACAAGGAATTGCAAAGAACTGCGCAGGAGGCAGGGTTTCTTGGTGAAACCTGCCAAGGGTGGGGAAGCTCTCCAGAGTAGCCTGATTTTTTTTTTTTTTTTTTTTAAACCTTGCCTCAAAAAAGGAAACAAAATCAAATCACTAAACAAAAAACATGACAGACCATGGTACAACTAGCCAAGGAAAAGTAAAGGTAAGATAAGACTAACAAGGGGCCGGATATCAAGCCACTGGCCTGGGGCCAGCAAGATGGTTCAGTGGGTAGGAGGTGCTTGTTGCTAAGCCTGATGACCTGAGTTCAATCCCTGGCATTCACATAGGTAGAGAGACCTGATTCTCATAAGTTCTCTGGCCTTCATGTGTGTGCTTAGCAACTGGCCTGGGAAAGGACAAATGAAGGCTCAGTAGAAATGGTAGCTGGTCCCATACCTCAGCACAATAGGCATGTTCTTCCAGCTTTGTCCACAGAACTGATGTCAGTCACACAGCACAAGCTACTCCTCAGGAGCTAGGTTGTGATTTGAAGAGACTGCTGAGTGACAGTTACATCCAGGTATCTCCCATGGACTAGTACATCTTAGAAATCTTTCTCATTGACTTCCTCTGAGAGCTTTGCCTTCAGCCTTCCTTCTCCATCTTTCAGACACTACTGTCTCTGGAAGGCTCTCTGGCTGGACCAATTAAGAGTTTAGCCAGAATGAGCCAAAACATACATAATGATGGCTGTCGGTTGGTAGCAGGGAAGATGCCATGAATGCTTAAGTCTAGAGGGTTTGATTGTCCAAGAAGAAACGCCCAGGAAAAGGAAGCTAGGTCAAAATACCTATTCATTTAAAGAAGTGAGGGACAGAGCTCAAAACAAGGATAGCCCAGAAAGGTCATCCCCAGAAGCCCTTAACATCTCTCTGGACAATGACTAGGAAGGCAGAGGCAGATGGAGGACTGAAGGAAGCAAGAAGGACTGCCAACCCCAGAGACGGTTGGAGACATTTTTAGTTGTCCTAACTGGGGGACTGCTCCTGGCATCTAATAGGTGGGGACCAGGGATACTTATTAAATATCCCACACAACTCTGGATAGGCCTTCTTAGACAATGTCATCAGTGCCACCGTTAAGACGCCCTGCCTTAAGGGATGATTAAGGGGTTCCCGGAATCTCCAGAGTGCCACAGACTGGACTTGGAAGCCTAGAAGACTGGAACATCCTAGACTACACTATCACAGACGCCATCATGAGCACCCTTAGCCATGGCCACTAGCCAGGCCACTAGCTGCCTAGGTCACTGCCACTACAGTAAACATACAATTGCTACACAAGTGAATCCCTGCTGCTGGGTAAGTTAGAGAAGCAAGTGCCTTCCATCAGGTGTTTTATGTTTTTGTCTTCTAAAGCAAGCTGCCCATCTACCACCTTTTTTGAAAGAGTGTCTCCACGTGTAGCTGTGGCTGGCCTGGAGCTTGCTATGTAGACCAGGCCAGCTTCAAACTCATGGAGACTGGCCTGCATCCAGAGTGCTGGGCTGTTGTGTGCCTGCATAAGGCTCAAAGGTGGAGTTCCCAGAACAAAAGACCACAGCAATCAACACTGATAGCAAACTCAAGGACAGAAGAGGTAAGCAAGAGAGCTGCTTATTTCTTTGAAGGTTCCAGACAGAAATCCTTGAGCACTTCTGAGGAAAGAATGGAATCCATCATGTTAGGCACTGGGATCAGGGAGGGGAAGCCCAAAGGAAAAGGCACCAGCTGGACTGGACATAAGGAAAAAGGGAGTCGTGGGCCTTTCTCTTACCCTGAACACAAGGAGTACTCAGCAAATCAGTGAGATCAAAACAAAACAAAGCCAAGACATCAGAAGAGGCAAATTGCCACCAAAATTCCAGGCATTGCCTGCCTGCAGGGCCTTTTCATAAGAACTTATTCTCTCAGACACCTGAGCATTCTGAGATGGAGAACTCAAGAAGGGCCTAATCCTGATTACATTAGCTACAGAGGCACAGCCTAGGCTGGTCCCAAATTGGCCTTCCCAGCACATGGGGCTGCTTCCTTCAACACTTTTTTAAATTAAAAAATTTATGCTGGGCAGTGGCAGTGCACGCCAGCACTTGGGAGGCAGAGGCAGGCAGATTTCTGAGTTCAAGGCCAGCCTGGTCTACAGAGTGAGTTCCAGGACAGCCAGGGCTACACAGAGAAACCCTGTCTCGAGAAAACCAAAAAAAAAAAAAAAAAAAAAAAAAAAATTATTCTTGGACTGGAGAGATGGCTCTTAGCTGTTAAAGGCTAGGCATACAACCAAAAAATATAGACTTTATTTGTATGAATGTCCCTTTATGTATATGTATATGTGCCCAGTGCCCAAGGTCAGAAAAAGGTATCAGATCCCCTGGAACTGGGATGGTTGTGAGCTACCATGGGTGCTGGGAACTGATCAGACCCAGGTCCTCTGCAAGGACAAGTGCTCTTAACTACTGAGCCTTCTCTCCAGCCTCTTACTCATCACTTTTACAGTTCTCTAGCTCTGCCTCAAATTATAAAACTTCCGGGGCTCAGTTGTTAAAGTTTAATTAAGCTCACAATCAAACATCAAAATTCCTGATGATGGCCAGATATGGTGCTGCCTCAGGAAATGGAGGTAGATAAAATCCTGCTGATGGCAGAACACAAAGAAATTACTCCATAGCCACAGCCATAGCCACAGCCACAGCTACAGTCACAGCCACAGCCACGGCCACGGCCACAGCTATAGCCACAGCCACGGCCACAGCTATAGCCACAGCCACGGCCACAGCCACGGCCACAGCCACAGCCACAGCCACAGCCATAGCCATACTGCTTGATGAATCCTTTTAGCTTCGCACCTCTTCCAAGAAAGACAAGTAGACTGGACTCATTTAATCTCAGAATTTGGGAGGCAGAGGCAGACAGATCTCTTGAGTTCGAGGCCAGCCTGGTCTACAGGGTAAGTTCCAGGACAGCCAGGGCTACACAGAGAAACCCTGTGTCAAAAAAACAGAAGAAAGAAAACAACAAAAATAAACAAGCAAAAACCCCAAACCATGTCCATAGCCAAGTTGGCCTCTAAAGAATTTCTCTAGAAATTCTTCCTTCAATTAAGGGAGAAGCATTGTCCTTGCAAAACTAGTGACTACAACCTCTCAATGATAAAAGTGCACAGAGAGAGGCCTGGGGGCTGGCTCTAGCCCCTATTCCCATAAACACTAAGACAGGGTCAACAGACAACAGGGTAGATCCCATCCTTTTCATGGGCCAAGTCACAAACTCTAGTGTTGTCATCTCATATAAACGTCATGGGAATCAGCTGGGTCACACAGCTGGGAAGGGACAGGGCTAGGAATGCAGCCTAGATTTCCTGGGCCAGCTCTATCTCTTCGGCCCAATAGAGAGACAAAGCATTTTTGATAGGAAATCTTCTCCAGTCCTCCTCCCAACTACTTCTTATCCCCTCACTTTTCCGGATGGCTGTTGGGAAGCAGGCTATTCTAGGACTTCCACAAAGCCTCCCCAATGCCTGACTTCCTTTTGCTAGCTGGCCAGGAAAAAAGCCAAAGACATCATTTAGAGCTTGTCAGAGGATTCAGACACCATCAAATTTATTTTACCAATGAAGGCACAGCACAGGGAAGAGAAAGAGCAGACCAGGCCAGTCAGGCTAAGACTCAGGTCTCGAGTGAGCACTGTTAGCAACACCTGCACTCCAAGGTAGAGGTAGGGCTGGGGTGTTTCCACTCCTTTAAGCGATACATTTTGGCTTGGCAAGATCAAAGAGGTGGAGCTGTAATTTCAATAGAGCCAAGGTAGCCACCTGCTTTGAAACTCATAGAAAGCAAGCTGCCTTCTGAAGGCCCCAGTCCTTCCATAGCTTCCTGCTCTGTGGCCCTGAGCTTGGAAGCCCACTGTGTGATCAATCCAACTACAGTACCCCATCACAAAGCACAGCCTCCTGCAACCTGTCCCCTCTAGCGTCTCCCCACGCACAGGCAGTATCTTTTTGCAGCAGAGAAAAGTTGATTGTCCCCTGAACCAGCTCAATGACCGTCCCCAGTTATCTGAGAATAGAGATCATGTTCTTTTAAGAGCTCCTTGAAATAAACACCCTCCCAGGACACTTCTGAGTCCCCTCTCCAAACTGGTCCATCATGAAGGGGCAGCAGTGAATGAATAAGAGACCTAAACCTAGCTCTTGCTTCTCTGCACTGCAGAGGCCAGGGAATCCTTCTTGATGAAGCAGAAACGTACTCCAGGCTGGTCCCGACATCTGCAGCAGCTCCTGCTGCCCTTACAATCTCACCAGCCTTGGGGAGGCCAGGGGATTTGCTAGCTTTTAGTATTGCCCTGCAGAGAGCTGGCCCAGTGGCAGGCAGCCCAGGAACACAGTGAGGCTGGCTCAAGCACAGGACCTTCACTGTAACTCAGAGCCTGGCTCTGCTGCTTCCTTAGGAAGAAAGGGCAGTAGTGGCCTGCAGCCTGCCTTCACCAAGGGGATCCAGGCCAGCCTCCCCCAGCAGCTCCCCTGCATGCTCCCGTCTGCAGAACAGTGTCCTCTCAAGGCCTCCTCGGTGTGCTGGAAGATCCTGGAAGCTCAGTCTTTTTGGCCAGGGCTCATACCTGGCTTTTGAGGACCCAGCAAACAGAGTGCCCATCTGGACGTAGCTGGCACACATCAAGGTGCTTGCCAGTGCTATACCATAGCCACACAGTTGCAGCCTTTTCTGACTGGCCACTGCTGATCTCTTAGGCCCCCAGCTGGTCCAAGGCTACAACTCAGACTGGGATCTTGAAATCCTTGGGCCTTTCCGGATCTCTTTCCGCTTCTCCTCCTTCTTGCGACGTTTTTCTTCTTCCCTCAAAGCCTTCTGGAAAGGATCAGTGCTAGGAATAAACTGAGATGAGCAGAGTGATTGGATTTAGTCGAGGGGTAGCAAAGGGTTTCCTCTGAGCTAATGTAAGACAAGAGGACTCTTGGAGAAGGCCCTGCCTTCAGGGAGCCCCAGACAAGGAATCAGATGAAAGGGCTCAGGAAAGCCACTGACTGGACCAGGAGATAATCAGGAGCTTGATAAGCAGGCAATGAGATAAGAGATTCCAAGCGTGGCAGACAGGTCCCAGCCAAGGTGTGAACTGGAAAACAATTCCTGGAACACATTCTTCCAGGAAGAGGGAGCAGTATGGCTCTTAAAAGACTTGTCTGACACACCCTTCAGGAGGGAAGCAAGTTAGCAGTCCTGGACAACAGGTGCTGCCTGCCCTAGTGAACCAGGAGCAGTTACCAGGAGAGAGCACACAGGGGCAGAGGACAAGGGATGCCAGCAAGCAGAGATGGGCAGAGCACAGGGGGCAACTTCAGCCTCAAGCCCAGGTCCCGATGCTTCTTCGTCTACCCTTTGCAGAAGTCTCACCAACCCTTAGCTCCTGTTGGTCTCTACAGCCAATAAACTATCAAACCTGCATCTGTATCTATTTGTCTCGAGGAGTAATGAGACCCAAGGCCACACTCTTGCAGGCCTTTGCTTGTGCTTTGGCCTAGGCCCAGAATGCTCCTTCCAGGTCCATGGTGTCTCAGTTGCTTTGCTACCACAGCCCTGGAGACCTCTTCTACGGCTGCCTCCTTAGCAGCAGCTGTCCCCTCACTGGTACCCGCTTTATAATTTTGTACTAACTTATTCTTGTGCTTCTCCTTCCTGGTCATCTACTTTGTGCCTGACACCATGTTTCATGAAGATGGAATGCTGGTATTGGGTGTTGTGTCCCACTATATCCCAGGCACAGAATCTCGCATGGGTCTCAACAGTATTCAGTGGACATTTTTGACAAAATGAACAAATGGCTCATTATATATATAAAACAAAGTATTTAAAACTTAGGTGTGCAGTATGTCCTTTTACATATTCTCAGGACAAAATTAAAAAACGTGGGATCAAGGTAAAAGCAAACTAAGAGTGCCACCTTGTGGTGTAACCTATCACCTGAGTGAGTAGTCCATGCCTATGGGAAAGGGGGGAAGTCCCTAGCGTGGTTGAGACAGAAACGACTCAGGTCAGACAGCTAGTGGAATGTCCAACTAACTAGGTCAAGTCCAAGTAGACATCGACTCACCTCCCAGGTATCTATCACTCTTATCTCAAGAAAAGAATCTTCAGCTGGGTGATGGTGGCACACACCTTTAGTCCCAGCAGTTGGGAGGCAGAGGCAGGTGGATCTCAGAGTTCAAGGTCAACAAGGTCTACAGAGCAAGATCTAGGACAGTCAGGGCTGTACAGAGAAACCCTATCTTGAAAAACAAAGAAATAAAAAAGAAAGAAAGAAAGAAAGAAAGAAAGAAGGAAGGAAGGAAGGAAGGGGAAGAGAAAGAGAGAGAGAGAGACAGAGAGAGACAGAAATGCTGAATGTAAAAAGTGGGCTGGCTGGGAACCATTTGTATATTATCTGTGAAGCCCTGGGTTCAAGCCCCAGTATAGGGGAGTAAACTAGCAGGGTCATCCCCACCCAACAAGAAGGAAATCACATTGCTCTGATGGTCACATCCAAGAGCATATTCTGATAACATTACACTTCTGACTCAGCCTCCTGTGTAACAGGCGTGTATGATGACCACAAGGTGAGAAAAGCCCACTTGCAGAAACTGAGACTCTCCCTGGTGCCCCCTTGTGGCTAGAATAACTTCTGCGCGGCCCTGAGTGCCTCTGCCCACTGACTGGGCCCACCAGGTTCAAGGGCTTGCCCAGGGATACTTCTCAGAGTTATGATTACAGCAAGCAACCTTGAGGGGTGAACCATTTTGGAAGCAGCAGCCACTGCCTTGATGGGGAAAATTATATCCTTGCTGCATAAAACAGGCACTGGCTCAACAGGAACCGCAAGAGGTTCTGCTAGATATAAACAGTCAGGTGGTCCACTGTGGTTCCACTAGATATAAACAGTCAGGCAGTCCACTGTGGTTCCGCTAGATATAAACAGTCAGGCGGTCCACTGTGGTTCTGCTAGATATAAACAGTCAGGTGGTCCACTGTGGTTCCGCTAGGACAAAAACTAAGGTGTTGAACAGAAGTTAGCATTGCAGCTGTGGCCATGTGTGGTGGTGGGATATGCTTGTAGTTTGGGAACTTCGGAGGTAAATGCAAGAGGATAAGGAGTTGAGACTAGCCTGGGCTACATGAGACCCTGTCTCAAAACAAACAAGGAAACAATAATGAAACCCAGGGAAAGAGTTGCAGGCCTGCCTGGCTGCTTTCTTGAAAAAGCCACATGTCTCAAGTTGGGTCTTGTCTAGCATCTGCAAACCACAGTCTTTGTTTTGTTTTGTTTTGGTTTGGTTTGGTTTTTGGTTTTTTGAGACAGGGTTTCTCTGTATAGCCCTGGCTGTCCTGGAACTCACTCTGTAGACCAGGCTGGCCTCAAACTCAGAAATCTGCCAAGTGCTGGGATTAAAGGCGTGCGCCACCACCGCCTGGCCAAACCACAGTCTTAATCAGGACAAGTGGTTCACTGTTCTCCACTGCCTGTGAAATCCATATAGTTTGTGGTAAGTTTCCTTCCAGTAGCTTGGAGCTTGAGTACTAGTTAGATACAGGATACTCCCAGTAAAAAGTGAAGTGACAAAAGAAGCTCCTGTTAAGACTGGTTGCTGGGGAAATTGAATACATCTTCTGTGACCACTGGCAGGGAATGCTGAAAGTTGGTTCTCCTAGATTTTGTTCCAGGTATCACATTCCAGGGCTCAAGGGATCTCCCCATTCAACCCCTCAAGCTGCTGGGATTACATGTGTGTGCTAGCTACCACAACCTGCTCTATAAATCCCATTCACCTGGACCTTCTGAAAGTCTAGGTGACGAGGGAACTAGAGAACAGTTAAATTACAGGTATCAGGAGGGGACACACAAATAATTCAGCAAGAATGCAAGCACCTGGGGATGCCATAAGACTCTAGAAGACACGGAGAACAATCCAGTGGTGGGTACCACTAACCATTACTGGGTGTGTAATTCTCATCCACACAATGGGAAAACTCACCTAGACAGTCAATAATGAACTACTGTCCTGTGTTCCATACCATCCAAGGTAGCTAGCTCCTCAGAGTACCTGCGCATACACAGGATGGCACGACCTTGTTTTACCCTCGCAGATAAACTATCGTTTATTCTTAATGTCTGAGCAGCCTTGGCTATACCACACAAGGCAATGGAGGCTAAAATTCTGCACTTAAATATCCCCGGGACTTGGCCATAAAGCATAAAGTGGGAGAAAAAGGCCCCAGAGACATCGACCCATGGTGGATAACAGTTGCTTTGGGTCCTTTGTTTCCTATAATCATTAACAAATACATTTAGTAAAACTGGCAGGTAAAAATCTAAATTTTAGGTGGATGTAATAGATAATACATTGATTTCTAGATGATATTCTAATGTTTCAAAATGAGACATCCTACTCCCAAGATTTAAGTAATATCTGTTTGAGTCAGGGACCCTGAGGAACATGGTAACTTGAGTCGTCCTGTGGCTGTCCTCATACTCAGAACAAGGGTGTGGTAGCTCCAGCCTGTAATCCCAGTCCTTGGAAGGAGGGCTAAGGCAGGAATGTAGGTAGTTTAAGGTCAGTCTGGGTTACAGAGAAAGGCGCTGTCTCAAAACCCACTGCAGCCTCAGGAAGTGGCACGAGACAAACTGAACGGACTCAGGCACTGCCTCTCGTTCAGATTTGCTGGCCAGGAGGCTATGCAGCAAGCGATTTCCAATGCTGCTGGGCACCTTCCTATGTTCTTATTGAGTACCTAACACAAAATTTGGTAAATTCTTCTGTTTGATTGATTTGATTTTTGCTTTGTTTAAGGCTAATCTCAAATTCACTACATAGACAGGTGGCCTCTTACTTCAGCCTCCTGAGTGGTGGTGGGGTTACAGGTAAGTACCGCCGTATCTCCCTATCTAGCAGCTCTTTATCCAGACTATTTTATTATTTTTGCAGAGAGACAAATGTTGGCAGGATGAGGTAGCTTTTCCTCGACAAAGCAGAGATCTGCTTCATTGACTGTGAAGATGGCAAATGTCACAAACACAGTGGTCTGTAGGTACAGTGCAGGCCTACTGCATGCACAGCATCTGCTGGCCCTTCCAGGTAAAGACTTGAAAGGACCCAAGACAACAAGCCTAACAGTCCAGCTGCTGCTTCTGTCGCACTGAAAACCGGCTCCGACCTGCTGGCGTCTATACAACAGCAGGCTACTGTCAGCCTCAAGCAGGTAGATCTCAAGCCTGTCACAGACTCTACACAGGTGTGCGCTGTGCTCTGAAGAGTTCCAGCTTCTCACCCACAAGAGGAGCCTTTCCTCCCTGCCCTCCTTGGCCTCCCTCTGCTCCCTTCCCCCTGTGTGTGTCACCATCTGTCTTCTCAGCTGCAGCTGTTAGGCCCTAGAGCCAAGTTTAGAACTCTAGATTAAAGGCATGTGTAGCCGTGAGAGCAGAAGTCCCAGAGGCTCGAAGCAGGGAAGAACATGACCTAACCTCACCTGGTCACTCTGACATGTGTAACCTGGGGGTACATATTGTGTTATGAGATGAAGATGTTCATGGCCTCAGGAATCCCCAATCTCCATCTGACCCCTAGCTTTGGTGTATAACATTCAGAGAGGAACAGTGATTTGCCAAAACCGTCAGTAGTTTGAGTAATGGTTTCTGATCCCATACTCATGGATTGTCTGGTTCCAAGTCTAAAGCTCACACAGCACACCCTAGGCTTTAGTCCCTGCAGGCCTCACCTCCCATGCCCACCAGACACCAACAGTCACAGGCCCCAGCAGCTCACCTCTGTCCGGTCTGTTTTAAATGGGTTCTGGAAGTCAGAATCTTTCTCACTGATCCCCAGCTCTTGGGCCATCTGTGGATGAAAAAACTAATCATCCCCTTCTGTCTTCTGCTCCCTGATTACTAGAGCCATTCCTCCATGCAGGGTCTTCAGCCTCAGAGTCAAGGCAGATATGGGCTAGAAACGATCCCTAGAGACCCTCCAAAAGTCAGCACAGAACCCCTTAAAGTTAAGCCTCTATGACCCAAAGAGCCCTTACTCTTACAAAACACATGAAGTACCTAGGATAACTGACAGGGCCAACCACATATAGATAGATCCAGGCTCCCAGCTTGGCTCCCAGCTCACCTCCCGACAGAGATCCTAGCCCTTTTACCAGTCCTTACCAGGTTGAGGATGGGTGAGTGGGGCCCCTGGTCAAAGACACCTGTCTGATTGCAGAAGCTGATGCCCCAGCGGATGAGGAGGTTCCAGTTGGAATTGTGGTCAAAGTAGTGGTGTACAATCTTTGGGAAGCGCAGCACGACGTCACCAAAGAAGGCCGTGTTCTCCACCACATGGGAGAAAGCTGGTGAGAGGGTTGTAGCAAGCTGTCAGAGTAGTTGCTCTTCTTCTCTCGCCCACCTGGCTGACCCCAGACCTCCTCCAGGGAAGGAGGCATCCGAGAAGGGCATGGCAGCCACTGATCATAGGCTGTTCACTGCATATGCACTACGCACTAGGGCCTTATATCCCATTAATGGACTTTTTTACAGGGAGAGGCGGCTGTTTTACAGATTGTGTTTGTTGTTGGGTTTTTATTTTTCAACTTGACATAGGGAGCATCATCTGGGAAGGGGCCTCAGTCGGGGAATTGCTTCCATCACACTGGTCTAGGGCCATATGTATATCCATTTTCTTGATAGATGATTAATGTGGGGGGACCCAACCTAGCACGGAATGGGCCACCCCGAGCTTATACAAGACAACAGGCTGAGCAAACCATGTGGAACAAGCCAGTAAGCAGCACTCCTCCATGGTCTCCACATCGGTTGCTGCCTTGGCTTCCCTCAGTGATGGGCTTTAATCTCTAAGCAACAACAACAACAACAAACAAACCAATCTTTCCTTCCCTTAATGACAGAACAGGAACCAATCCAAGCTAATGAGTGTCAAACTTCACCTGCAAACCTAGGCTATTATCAACCTCACAGCTCAGGGGCTTAGGGGACTCATCTTCAGAACTCAGCCACAGGAGTACACTGGACTGTGCAAAGCGAGGGGTCAGGAGTCCAAGGTCATTTTTGGCTGCAGAGTTATGGAGCCTTGTTTTGTAGAGGCCAACTCCCAGGTGTGGAGCTAAGTGTCTGGAGCTGTGTCCTCGTGTTACCTGGACAAGGTCAGCTCTGGCAGGACGGCTAGTAGAAGGATCAGAACTGTAGGGTTTTCTTCAAAATATTCTTTCTAGCCAAGTAGTGGTGGCACACACCTTTAATCCCAGTATTCGGGAGGCAGAGGCCAGTGGGTTTCTGAGTTCAAGAACAGCTTGGTGTGTGTGTGTGTGTGTG
>JADRCD010225197.1:0-18416 GCA_019843815.1 Montemys delectorum | reverse complement strand
CTGGGTGGTTTTAGCTCCTTTGTCAAAGATCAATTGACCATATGTGTATGGGTTCATTTCTGGGTCTTCAACTCTATTTCACTGACCTTCCTGCCTGTCTCTGTACCAATACCGTGACGTTTTTAATCACTACTCCTCTGTAGCGCAGCTTGAGGTCAGGGATGGTGATTTTCCCCAGAGGTTCCTTTATTCTTGAGAATAGTTTTCGCTATCCTGGGTTTTTTCTGTTATTCCAAATGAATTTGCAAATTGCTCTTTCTAAGTCTATGAAAAATTGATTTGGAATTTTGATGGGGATTGGATTGAATCTGTAGTTTGCTTTCGGCAAGATGGCCATTTTTACTATATTAATCCTGCCAATCCATGAGCCTCAGAGATCTTTCCGTCTTCTGAGCTCTTCGATTTCTTTCTTCAGAGACTTCAAGTTCTTGTCATAAAGGTCTTTCAATTGCTTGGTTAGAGTCACACCAAGGTAGGTAATATTATTTGTGTAAAGGGTGTCTGCAAACAGTGATATTTTGACTTCTTCCCTTGACCTCCTTTTGTTGTCTAATTGCCCTAGCTAGAACTACAAGTATTATGTTAAATAGATAGGGAGAGAGTGGGCAGCCTTGTCTACTCGCTGATTTTAATAGAATTGCTTCAAGTTTCTCTCTATTCAGTTTGATCTTGGCCACTGGTTTGCTGTATACTGCTTTTACTATGTTTACATGTGAGCCTTGAATTCCTGATCTTTCCAAGACTTTTAACATGAAGGGATGCTGAATTTTGTCAAATGCTTTTTCATCATCTAAAGAAATATTCACATGGTTTTTTCCTTTGAGTTCATGTACTGGATTATGTTGATGGATTTCCATATATTGAACCATCCCTGCATCCCTGGGATGAAGCCTACGTGATTGTGGCAAATGACCATTTTGATGTGCTCTTGGATTCGGTTGGCAAGAATTTTATTGAGTATTTTTGCATCACTATTTATAAAAGAGATTGTTCTGAAGTGTTCTTTGTTTGGTCTTTGTGGGGTTTAGATATAAGAGTAATTGTGGCTGCACAGAATGAATCAGGTAGTGTTCCTTGTTTCTATTTTGTGGAGTAGTTTGAAGAGTATTGGTATCAGGTCTTCTCTGAAGGTTTGATAGAATTCTTCACTAAACCCATCTGGTCCTGAGCTTTTTTGTTGGGAGACTTTTAATGACTGCTTCTATTTCTTTAGAGGTTATGGGAATGTTAGATGGTTTATCTGATCCTGTTTTAACTTTGGCACCTTGTATGTGTCTAGAAAATTGTCCATTTCATCCAGATTTTCCAGTTTAGTTGAGTATAAACTTTTGTAGTAGGATCTGATGATTTTTTGAATTTCCACAGTTTCCATTGTCATGTCTCCCTTTTCATTTCTGATTTTATTAATTTGGATACTGTCCCTGTGCCTTCTGGTTAGTCTGGCTAACGGCTTCTCTATCTTGTAGATTTTCTCAAAGAACCAGTTCCTGGTTTTGCTGATTCTTTGTATAGTTCTTTTTGTTTCTACTTAGTTGATTTCAGCCCTGAGTTTCATTATTTCCTGCCATCTACTCCTCTTGGGTGTATTTGCTATATTTTGTTCTAGAGCTTTCAGGAGTGCTATCAAGCTGCTAGTGTAAGCTCTCTCCAGTTTCTTTTTTGAGACACTTAGAGCTTTGAGTTTTCCTCTTACCACTGCTTTCATTGTGTCCCATAAGTTTTGGTATGACGTGTCTTCATTTTCATTAAATTGTAAAAAGTCTTTAACTTCTTTCTTTATTTCTTTCTTGACCAAGTTATCATTGAGTAAAGCCTTGTTCAGTTTCCATGTGTATGTGTGTTTTCCATTGTTTTTGTTGTAATTTAAGACCAGCCTTAGTCTGTGGTTATCTGATAGAGTGCATCAGATTATTTCAATCTTCTTGTATCTATTGAGGTCTGTTTTTTGACCAATTATATGGTCAATTTTGGAGAAGGTACCATGAGGTGCTGAAAAGAAAGTATATTTTTTTGCTTTAGGGTGAAATGTTCTATAAATATGTGTTAGATCTATTTGGTTCATAACTTCTGTTAGTTTCACTCTGTCTCTGTTTAGTTTCTGTTTCCATGATCTGTCCATTGATGAGAGTGGGGTGTTAAAGTCCCCCACTATTATTGTGTGGGGTGTAATATGTGCTTTGAGCTTTATTAAAGTTTCTGTTATGAGTGTGGCTGCCCTTGCATTTGGAGCATAGATGTTCAGAACTGAGAGTTCATCTTGGTAGATTTTTCCTTTGACCAGTATGAAGTGTCCTTCCTTATGCTTTTTGATAACTTTTGGTTGAAAGTTGATTTTATTTGATATTAGAATGGCTACTCCATCTTGTTTCTTGGAACCATTTGCTTGGAAAATTGTATTCCAACCTTTTACTCTGAGGTAGTGTCTGTCTTTGTCACTGAGGTGGGTTTCCTGTATGCAACAAAATGTTGGGTCCTCTTAGTCTATGTCTTTTTATTGTGGAATTGAGTCCATTGATGTTAAGAGATATTAAGGAAAAGTGATTGTCACCCCATGTTATTTTTGTTGTTAGAGATGGCATTATGTTTGTGTGCCTATTTTCTTTTGGGTTTGTTGAAAGAGTACTTTCTTGCTTTTTCTAGGGTTTAGTTTCCCTCCTTGTGTTGGTGTTTTCCATTTATTATCTTTTGTAGGACTGGATTTATGGAAAGATATTGTGTAAATTTCAGTTTGTCTTGGAGTATCTTGTTTTCTCCATCTATGGTAATTGGGAGTTTTGCTGGGTGTAGTAGCCTGGGCTGGCATTTATGTTCTCTTAGGGTCTGTATGACATCTGCCCAGGATCGTCTAGCTTTCCTAGTCTATGGTGAGAAGTCTGGTGTAATTCTGATGGGTCTGCCATTATATACTACTTGGCTTTTTCCCCTTACTGATTTTAATATTCTTTCTTTATTTAATGTATTTGGTGTTTTGATAATTATGTGGCCAGAGGAATTTCTTTTCTGGTCCAGCCTTTTTGGAGTTCTATAGGCTTCTTGCATGTTCGTGGGCATCTCTTTCTTTAGGTTAGGGAAGTTTTCTTCTATAATTTTGTTGAAGATATTTACTGGCCCATTACCTTGAGAGTCTTCACTCTCTTCTATACCTATTATCCTTAGTTTTGGTCTTCTCATTGTGTCCCGGATTTCCTGGATTTTTTGGGTTAGGAGCTTTTTGCATAATGCATTTTCTTTAACTGTTGGGTCAATGTTTTCTAAGGTATCTTCTGCCCCTGAGATTCCCTCTTCTATCTCTTGTATTATGTTGGTGATGCTTACATCTATGACTCCTGATCTCTTTCATAAGTTTTCTAACTCCAGGGTTGTCTCCCTTTGTGATTTCTTTATTGTTTATATTTCCATTTTTAGATCTTGGATGGTTTTGTTCATTTCTTTCACCTGTTTGATTGTGTTTTCCTCTAATTCCTTAAGGGGTTTGTGTTTCCTCTTTAAGGACTCCTACCTGTTTACCTGTGTTCTCCTGTATTTCTTTGAGGGAGTTATTTATGTCCTTCTTAAAGTCATCATCATGAGAAGTGATTTTAGATCTAAATCTTGCTTTGCCAGTGTGCTGGTGTATTCAGGACTTGCTATGGTGGGAGAATTGGGTTCTGATGATGCCAAGTAAACTTGGTTTCTGTTGCTTATGTTTTATGCTCTGCCTCCTGCCATCTGATTATCTCTAGTACTCCCTATCCTCATATATCTAACTGGAGCCTGTCCTTCCTGTAATCCTGATTGAATCAGAACTCCTCAGGGTCCAGCTGTCTCTGTGATCCTGAGATTCTGGGTGTGTCAGAGTTCCTGGGAGTCAAGCTGCCTCTGAGACCCTGAGATCCTGGTGTGACCAAGCTCCTGAGCTGCTGGGATCATGTGATTCTGTGATCCTGGGTGTGCTAGAGCACCTGGGAGTGGAGCCTCCTCTGGAGCTGGCAACTTTAATCAGCCTTCCAGCCTTGAGAACCCACTTAAAAATAGGAGGAAATGGTTGACTCCACATATAAACATATGCAAGCACTTCCCTGCTGTTAGTCTCTAAGCAATTGACCATGACAACTGACAAATATCACAGCATTCCCATTGTATTAGGTATCACCAGTAATCTGGAGATGATTTAATATATACAGAAAGATGTGTATAAATTATATGCAACTATTTTAGCACTTTATTTAAGGGACTTCCATCCTTAGATTTTGATATTCACCAAGATACTGAAACTAACCAAGGGATAATGTTATCTTTGTTTTGTTTCCAGGAACATGAACACTTAAGTTTCTTTTCTTGCTCTCCCCAACTAGTGGCACTAAGCCACTTACAGTCTGGTGTTGCTTTATTGAGAAATCATTGAGGTGGCTCACATAAACTCATTAAAATTTTAATGTGTATATCTATAATGCATTTAACTTTAAATATTCCATGCACTTATCTGGATGTCACTATATCCTACATGCCTACAAAAACAAATAGCTTTAGTGAGGTAGGAAGGTAATTTAATATCTGAGTGGAACAATACTACATGTTTAATTTAAAATTATAGCTTAGTATAGTAGTGCCAACATAAAGTTACCTTCATTAAAGAATTGTAATTGGATTTAATTTCATATATATACACAGTTTTTATTAGAGAAGAGAAAGTAAAGTTTGTAGATGAGTATAAACTAATGAAGTAAGCTCAGCTCACCTATTATGCTCTTTAAAAGACAGATGCACACCATTAAGACAGATTGTAGAATTAATGTTAAAGCTCAAGGCTTTAGAAACTACTTTAAAACACTTCTACAGATTTTGATCTTAATCTGGGCTTAACCTGAGATAGTCAAATGTGCATATTAGAAAGGAGTCTCCACAGAAGATCAGGTTGCATGTCAGGTCATAGTCCCATGTTAATTTTGTGATCCATTAGTCCTGATGGAATCTGAGTTAGCTGGTTGGGAGTTTTATTATGCCCCATAAATTGTTCTTCTTCTTGAGACACTGGCGACTCAGCCAGGCAATGGTTGGGAAGGATGGTTCATGCCATCCCAGGAGTTTCATGGTACTGATTGACTAAAAGCACCTGGGTGAGTTCAGAGGGCATGTGATTCCAGGCTCTTGTGCCCCAGAACAAAAAAGTACACCAGGGACTCATGGTTAGAGACTGAAGTTAAGAACATTTATTAAGAGAAGAAAAGGTGCCCCAAAAATCAGATTGGGCTGGTGGACTGGAAATCGCCACATGTGTTATATGGCCCTTATAGGAAATTTATAGCCCCTTCCCATTTGTATCTTACAGACTTTCTCTCATACTCTGTGCATACTCTGTTCTTTAGATGAAGGAAAGAAAGGCTCCCAATCTTGCTCTACAAACTGGCATCTTTCACATGTAAATTTTGATGTTTCTGACCTCATGCCCCTGCCACATCTATAGCTACAGGCACAACTTGAAGAGAGCTCCCCTGAAGAGTCTCTGCTCTCTCAGCAGTTGTTTAGGGATGCATGGCTACTACTCATTAGGGTTTATTATACTCAAGGATATATATATATGTATATATATACATATATGTGTGTGTGTGTATATATATATACATATATATATATATATAATTGTCCTAATCACAGTACACAATAACTTGTCTTCTCTCTTCGTCCCACAGGAAATTATTGGAATGCTGCCTCCTTCCCAAACCCATCATCCTACCTGCACTTCTCTACCTTCCAAGGGGAAACAAGTGCTGATATTTCTTTCTACTTCAAGACATTAATCCCCCGGGGAGTATTTCTGGAAAATCTGGGGAACACAGACTTCATCAAGCTGGAGCTCAAGTGTAAGTATTCATTTCCTATCAACATGTTAGTACAGAGAAGAAAGCTCTGCTTTACTAGTGCTGGGAGAGCATACAATAAGGCTCTTTGTTTAATGTTCTTGCTTTCCAAGAAAGTGGGTCAACAGTAGTCAGAGGTATGTAAATCAGCCTGAAAGGCAAAAGGTAGAGGGATCAAGGTAAAGGAAGGTGGAGATATCAATGTGACTGAGGCCAGCCATCTGATGAAACAAAACACTGCTGTGCAGTTCTCTCAATGAAGTTCTGCATTCATACATTCCAAAATTATAATTTGGTTAGACAAGGATACAGAAATGAAGAGTCAGGCCCATTGGCCTTGGACCCACCAACCATGTGGAGTTCTGCTTTCAGGATTGCCTCTGTGGGAAGAGAGGCCAGGCAGATTCACAGACAAGTATTGCTTTACCAAGGTCCGTGTATCCTCAGATTAGGATACGTTTATAATATGCAGAACTCCAGGTTTAATGATTACTTGTCAGGCTCTTCTATCTGTTGAGATAAGCCAAAAGTGTGCACAAGACTCTAAGCCCAGTCTTCTGCAAGCTCTCAGCCCCCTGCTGAGTATGGCAGCTTGGCTTTCTCCCTGCATCTGGGCCCTGTAGGTTCTCTACACTACTGTTAGCTTATGCTTCTGTTCCAAGAATAATCCCAAAGCTATTTCCCAGTATATCTAAGGATCTTCTCTTTTTGTACTTATAAATATGCATTGCACCATTTTTAAAAGATAATCTCAGATAAACATTTTTTTTTTATGTTGAAATCCTGGAGTTCTCATTTTTGGTTTTTCAAGTCAGAGTTTCTCTGTATAGCCCTGGCTGTCCTGCAACTCACTCTGTAGACCAGGTTGGCCTTGAACGCAGAAATCCACCTGCCTCTGCTTCCCAAGTGCTGAGATTAAAGGCATGCTCCACCACTGCCCGGCCAGAGTTCTCATTTTAAATGGTAGATTGTAACATAGAAGAAATAGGTGAAGGTGTTAGAGGAAGAGTCTCAGATTCAAATCCAAATTTAGGATTGAATTACTTAGTCATGTTAAATCCCAATTTTGAATTATATAAAATTATGATGTCAATTTTGGGAGACTTCTCTGAAAATGAAATGCAGACACTCGTGGAGAATTTACTTCAGTACCTAGTAAGTACTAGAATTACCTTTGCAAGGTTTCCCATTGTAATTCGGGGTTTTTCAGTATGATCAGAATCTTTCTCAGCCCAGTAGTGCTGGAACCAGGGTCTTGAGATACTAGGCACTTGGATGTCACAAAAGTCAACCTGAGATAGTGATTCCAAATCTATTGTCTCACACAAAAAGGTTAAAGATGTTGGGTCTCGTGGGATTATGTACAACAGAAGCAAATTTTACTAAGAATAATGGAATAGCAAGAAATTGGGGGAACATGACAGAAACTCCCAAGAATAGAAGAGGCTTCCAGGAGAGAAAAGACTATTGAACTCCTTGGCCAGGGGACTTAACAGGGACATGACAGATGCTAGACAATGGCTGAAATAATGCCCATTGGTGTTGTTTAATTTTCTGAGCTATGGTGATAGAGTCAATCATTGAGGGCCCACATATTCTATGCCTGTCCCTCTGGACCAGCCATGGCAATGATTATGTGTCGTTCATGTACTGTTCATCTCTGACTCCAAACTTGTTACTTATTGACCTTGACTGTCAATAGCTGTTAGTCATTTGGCCAGTATTACTACACTTGGACTATGCAGGTACCTCAGGTGTCACTAATTATACTATGTTCTCTTTATCCTCATATTTACATAATCAGTTGTAGTTTTACCATGACAGAGAGTGAACTCTATCCCAGCCACTAAGGTATAGCCTTTCTTGATTGCCTCATGTCAAGCCGATGGTCTGAGATAGTCTTCTAAGTAAAAGCTTATTGTTAGAACCATCTTTACTTGTTGTTGAGTCTGTTACAATCAACTTCATTAGAAGCAAGACTTTAGGAAAGGATGATAAATATGTCCTTCCAGATCTTTGGGCATGGAAACAATTGGTCTGTTATCACCAGCCCTCTTCTTCCCTTTCTCTATCTAGCTTAGATATCTCAAACTCAGCTGTAAGCCACTATCTCCCTAGCTTGTTCAGATCTTCATATGCAAACCCTTTCCTTTTCTTTAACCCTAGCCTCTGTTCTCACTACAACAGACATCAGCAACTTACAGTTTTCACCATAGACAAGATCTGATTAAAAAGAAGACTGAAAGTAGTCTGGCCCTAGAATTAAAACTAATTAATTTATTGATTAAAATGCCCTCTTCACTGAATTAGGGTTCATAATTATTAAAATGGGATTTTTCATTTCCTTCAGTTAAAATTAATTTAACCAACTATGTTCTTTCTTCCACATTACTTAGAGGGCATATTAGAAATATCCCATGGCCTAAAAATGGACAACTCTATATTTGAAAAGTTCTGTATGTTTCTACAATGTTCCTTGGGTTCTCTGACTATTGAACCTGCTTGTGTTTTGCACAATCATGTTTTGGAAGCAAGGGATAAACCTAGTTCAGAGACTGCACTGGCTTTCTGCAAGCATCAAAGGATTTCATTTATTGCTTATTGAAGAAAATCTTCAGAGATGCTTTCAAAGCCTACAGAACTTTGGATTGTAAGCCTAGATCTTCACCTACTGCTCTAAGGCTCTTTCCTAGAAGGTCTTTCTGCAATAGCAAAAGTGTAAGAAGGTGAATTACAGCCTCCAACCTGTCATACACCTGACCTTTCTGTCATATTGTTTGTATGGGGTGAAGATGTACAGGATCTTCAAGATACAGGCTTGAAACAGTCTCTTCTAGAGCCTCCTGTACCTTCTAAAATCTACTAAAAGTGAAAATATTTTTTAAAGACCCTTGACCAGCAGAAAGTAGAAAGCATCACTTTGAGCATTTCCATCAGAGTTCAGAGGTGCCTTAGTGTATTGTGTGCAGTAGGTGATGACAGGTATGTATGTGTACGTGAGACAAACCTTTTCAAAGAAAGTAAGAAGTGGCATTCCTGTGAAGCTGTCAACCCTTAAGAGAAACTGAGGCACAAATTAGTTCATGATGTTCATTTGGAGTGATTGTGTTGCAACTTAGGAAAAAGGCTAAACTAAGTTGTCTTGAATATATAACACAAGTTCCCACCAATTTCATATAACTGTTAAGGCAGAGAGTAAACGTACAAGAAAAGATATTCTTATTTTTGTGTTATCTGTGACCAAAATGCCTGAGGACATCTTAAAAGGGGAATTATTTATCTCAGCTCAAGATTTCATAGAGTTGGAGGTATAGCCAGGTGACCCCACTGGAGCAGAACATCACAGCAGAAAAAAATCTGTGTCACCTGAAAGCTGCTGACTTTAATTGACCTGAAAGAAGAGAAGAGGCATGCAGGAAAAGATCAGGGAAAGACAGAGCCCCAAGGGCAGTCCCAGTGGCCTAGTTCCTTCCATAAGTGCAATCTCCTACACTTTTTTACCCACCTCCCAATAGTGCCATCAACTTATGTCCATCAAGAGATTAATGCATTCCTTAGTTCAGAGGCCCCAGGATCTAATTTCTTATTAATCATTTTATTTGTTTATATTTCAAATGTTACCTTCCTATCTCCCTTCCCAGGCTCCCTTCCATGGATCCGCAACCCCACTCCCCTCCCCTTTGCTTCTAAGAGGGTGCTCCCCCACCCTCCCACCTACTCCCACCTCACCCCTCTAGCATCCCCCTTCTCTGGAGCATCAAGCCTCCACAGGACCAAGTGCCTCCCCTCCCACTGATGCCAGATAAGGCATTCATCTGCTACATTTGTAGCAGGAGCTATAGACTGGCCCATGTATACGCTTTGGTTGGGGGTTTAGTCCCTGGGAGTTCTGAGGGTCCAGTTAACTGATACTGTTATTCTTCCTATGGGGTTGCAATCTCCTTTAGTTCCTTCAGCCCTTCTCCTAACTCTTCCATTGGGATCTTCAGGCTCTGTCCAATGGTTGGCTGTATCTGCATCTGTCTTAGTCAGGTGCTTGCAGAGCCTCTCAGAGGACAGCCATACCAGGCTCCTGTCTGCAAGCACATCTTGGCACCAGCAATAGTGTTGGGGTTTGGTGTCTGCCAATGGAATGGATCACATGGTGGGGCAGTTTCTGGATGGACTTTTCTTCAGCCTCTGCTCCATTTTTGTGCTTGCATTTTCTTTAGACAGAGACAATTCTGTGTTAAAAATTTTAGAAGACTGGGTGGCCCTAACCTTCCACTAGGGCCATGTCTATCTATTGGAGGTGGTCTCTTCAGGTTCTACCTCCCTGCTGCTGGGTATTTTGGCTAATATCATCCTCATTGGGTCCTAGGAGCATCTTACATCCCTGGCGTCCGGTACTTTCTAGTGGTCCCCCAAGTTTCCCATCCCATACTGCTACTTACTTCTATTCATTCTCCTGGACCTCTGGACTTCTCTCCTGTCTCTTCTCATACCTGATCCTGACCATTTGTTTTTCTTCCTTCTCCCTTCTCACACACAGGTCCCTCCCTCCCTCTGCCTCCCATGATTATTTTGTTCCCCCTTCTAAGTGGGTTAGAAACATCTACACTTTGGACTTCCTTCTTGTTAAGCTTCATATGGTATATGACTTGTATTATGATTATTCTGAGCTTTGGGGCTAATAGCCACTTATCAGTGAGTACATAGCATGTATGTCCTTTTGGGCAGGTTACCTCACTCAGGATGATATTTTCTAGTTCCATCCATTTGTCAACAAAGTTTATGAAGTCATCATTTTTAATAGCTGAGTAATATTCCAGTGTGTAAATGTGCCACATTTTCTGTATCCTTTCTTCCACTGAGAGACATCTGAGTTGTTTCCAGCTTCTGGCAGCATTTTGTTGCATACAGGAAACACACATCAGTGACAAAGACAGACACTACCTCAGAGTAAAAGGCTGGAAAAAATTCCAAGTAAATGGTCCCAAGAAACAAGTTGGAGTAGCCATCCTAATATCCAATAAAATAAAATTTCAACCAAAAGTTATCAAAAGAAATGAGGAAGGATACTTCATACTCATCAAAGGAAAAATACACCAAGATGAACTCTCAATTCTGGACATCTATGCCCCAAATGTAAGGATATCCACATTTGTAAAAGAAATGTTATTAAAGCTCAAGGCACATATTGAACCTCACACAATAATAGTAGGAAACTTCAACACCCCACCTTCACCAATGGACAGATCATGGAAACAGAAACTCAACAGAGACACAGTAAAACTAACAGAAGATATGAACCAAGCAGATTTAACAGATATCTATAGAACATTCCACCCTAAAACAAAAGAATATACCTTCTTCTCAGCACCTCATGATACCTGGTCCAAAACTGACCATACAATCAGACAAAAAAAAAGTCTCAACAGATACAAAAAGATTGAAATAATCCCACACATTTTATCAGATCACCACGAACTAAGGCTGATCTTCAATAACAACAAGAACAGCAGAGAGCCACATACTTACAGAAAATGAACAACTCTCTACTCAATAACTTGGTCAGGAAGAAAGAAAGAAAGAAATTAAAGACTTTCTAGAATTTATCAAAAATGAAGGTGCACTATACTCAAACTTATGGGACTCAATGAAAGTAGTGCTAAGAGGAAAATTTGTAACACTGAGTGTCTTCATAAAGAAATTGGGGAGATTCTAAACTAGCAGCTTAACAGCATATCTGAAACAAATGTGCTGAACAAAAAGAAGCAAACATAACCAAGAGAAGTAGATAACAGGAAATAAACAAACTCAGAGCTGAAACCAAACAATTAGAAACAGAGAGAACTATAAAAGAATCAACAAAGCTAAGAACTGGTTAAGAAAATCAACAAGATAGATAAAACCTTAGCCAAACTAACTAAAGGACACAGAGACAGTATCCAAATTAACAAAATCAGAAGTTAAAAGGGAGACATAACAACAAAAACTGAGGAAATTCAGAAAATCATCAGATCCTACTACAAAAGCTTATACTTAACAAAACTGGAAAATGTAGATGAAATGGCTAATTTTCTAGACAGATACCTGGTACCAAAGTTAAAACAGGACCAGATATACTATCTAAACAGTCCCATAACCCCTAAGGAAATAGATGCAGTTATTAAAAGTCTCCCAACTCCCTCCCCCCCCAAAAAATAAAAGCCCAGGGCCACATGGTTTTAGTGCAGAATTCTATCAGACTTTCAAAGAAGATCTAATACTAATACTCCTCAAACTATTGCACAAATTAGAAACAGAAAGAATACTACATAATTCATTCTATGAAGCCACAGTTACACTGATACCTAAGCCACACAAAGACTCAACCAAAAAAAAAGAACTTTAGACCAATTTCACTTATGAATATCAATGCAAAAATACTCACAAACTGAATCCAAGAACACATCAAAATGATCATCAAGTAGGCTTCACCGTAGGGATGCAGGGATGGTTCAATATATGGAAATCCATCAACATAATCTACTATATAAACAAACTCAAAGAAAAATCTTACATGATCATCTCATTAGATGCTGAAGAAGCCTTTGACAAAATATAACACCCCTTCATGTTAAAAACCTTGGAAAGATCAGGAATTCAAGACACGTACCTAAACATAATAAAAGCAACATACAGCAAACTAATTGTTTTTAAAGTCATAACAGGCATACACAGGTGCACTCCACTTAATCCAATCAAACTAATAATGAACATTAACCTCCAAATGGTATCAGGTCAGCTGTTTGCCAAGAATATGAATTAAAATGGACAAGGTAGAAAGACATCTCCCAAGGAAAGAATTGAGTATTTTAAACAACATATTTAAGTCTCTTGGAGTAGGCAGTTACAGGGTTGACAATTCTGGTGACTAGCTGCAGAAAAACAATAGCCCTCAGCAGATAAGCAATAGGATATAGTGACTTTGGGCTTAGTAGAGTTTGAGTATGTGCTAGGAAAAGAGCGTGTATCTGCATAGGATTAAAAGATTCCTGCAGTAGATGTGACTGAAGCTGTCTGTCATTCTCTTAGCCTAGTACTTTACACTGTGCTTCTATCTGTTTTTTTTTTTTTTCATCAAATCTTACTTACAACATGGAGGGAAAACTTGGCATAGTTGGCACTTGTTAGTACCTCAGTGATTTACAATTATTCACTTCAACTTTACTTTGTTCGATTTCTGGGTGGCAGGTAAAGAATCCTTCAGAAGAGCCTTCTGGTAGCTGACTACCAGGAAGCTCAGAAAAGGTGTTTTTCTGCAGACAAACTTTGCTTACACTCCCTCTCCTCTTCCTCATTTCATTCATTAGGCTTTCTGATGGGAATTTAAATGTCGTTTCTCTTCGTGTGTCTCAGAGGGATTCCGTCACAGTGTATGCCTACATGTTGCTTTCCAGAATAGCAGTCCCATTAATTAACTACATTGTGCCCTTCTGTCAAGAGTAGAGGATTCTTGACTCGGAGAACAGTGAGCTTGTGTACCACAAGTTAATGAGATGTCATCAGCATCATTTGCACAAGTAGAAAAACACAAGATAAAATCAGAGCAATCTTATTAGCATACGTTAAGGTAAAATTTTAACTTTCCTTCTCACTTACTATTTCATGTTTATTCATTCATTCAGTGAGTTTTTCCTAGATGTTTACTAGGCTTCTTGTATTGTGATCAGGGCTGAGGGAACATGCTCAAAATACACTTTCTTCTCTTAACAGATGTGGCCATTTGGAAAGCAAGCAAATAAATGGGTGGCTGTACATTAACAGGCCAACTCAGCCTTCTTAGGTCATTTTGTCTGAGGCCTTGTGCCAGATTCTTTATACAAATCACCCCCTGTCCTGGCAACCCTCTGAAGTAGACATACCACTTACACATGCACGTTATAAAGAGAAAACTGAGGCCTAAGGCAAGGATGGTCACATAGCTAGGAAGTACAAAGAAAGGCTTGGCCTCAACTTTTTGCCCCTGAGTTATCGCTGTGGCCATGGTAGTGCTTCACCTCTCTCAACAGACAGCGACTGCCTGCGAGTGCTCATGGAGAATATTAAAGCTGAGTGGAGTGACAGGTTCTTCCCAGGGAATGTAATGCTTTAATTAAATTTTGATGGATGAGCAGGAGTCGATAAGGTAAAGATGAGGGGAAAGCAGGAATCTGGAAAGGAAGGGCGGTTCAGGATAACACCAAAGGAAAGAAAATTTTGAGCCATGAGACTCAGAAGGGAGTGGAGCTGGGCGGGGGATGGGGGCAGGGTAGTGTATTAGGGAGTCGGAAAGCATAAGAGCTAGAAGGTAGGCAAGTTTAGTGCCCAGTGATCTCTTTTCTGGGCCACAGTTTGGTTTGACTTGAAAATAAAAGTTACAGTAAGTGGGGCTGTAACATGAGCAGATTGGTATTCATCAGAACAATTAGTAGAAACAATATATATTGGTCTGTGTTTTATAATGAAATGCCTGAGGAAGGCTGAGCTTTTGAGTACATTACTAGCTCATATTTTGATAAACAAAGTCCAATTGGCATGGTTTAGATTCTTGCAAGGCCCCTTACGGCTAGGTAGCTCATGTTAGATGCAATAGTGGCTACCCTTGAGAGAGCAAATGTGATCTATTCCAACAGTAAGTCAGAGAGAGGCTCAGGGTCAGGCTCAGCCTCCTACTCCATCTTTGAAAACTCATTCCAGAGGCCAAATATTCCCTTCTACTGGTGTTCTCTTAATGACCTAAGGACCACCCATTAAAGTAATAAAGTGAAAAACAGAATTCTGGGAATGTAGAAATAAAGTTTCACAGTAGAATTTATTCTACTGTGAAACCATATTCCAGCTCCTATTAGCAGCAGCTTCAAACACTGAGAAGTTGTGTTCCAGGGATACCCAAGGACATGTTGTAAAAAACAAAGTTCTGGTGGTCAGAATGTTGAGACAGAATGATCAGGCCATTCTGACTAAGCTAACTAAGGACAAAACAAAAATAACTGGTGGTCGCAATGACATGAAGGTCCACGAAAACAAGATTAGCAATTCTTGGAAGAACTTCCCAACCCCTCTTGTGGTGAATTTCGAAAAAAAACCACAAACTGTCACCCTGACCTTGGTGACGACAATCCCCCTACCACCTAGTTACTCAGCCCCTTTCCCAGAGACTTTTCAAGAACAGGTACGGAGCTGGATAGAGAAGTTGGCTGACTAAGCCAAGAACAGCCCCCTGAGAAAGCCAACCAATGCCTGATGAGATCCTTTGTCCTGTGTTCCACCAACCAGAGTAAGCCAGCTACCCTTGTTGCAGGAATCTGTCCTCTATAAAATATAAAAGATGTGTGCTTTCTGTGTACGAGGTAGACTCCCCCCCCCCATGAGGATGGGCAACCCTACATATGTGGATCAATAAACCTCATGTTATTGCTACGATCTATTGTCAATCTGTGTTCTCTGGGTTGAGCCAAGTTTACAACACCATCAGGCCCTACTCTTTAAGGTCTCATTCCGTCTCCCACAACAACTGGGAACTAAGCCTCTAGTACACATGTTTCCAGAGAGTAAAACCACACTACAGCATTAAACAAGGAGTGATGGCTTGTATTAAGATCACAGAAGAATGGTGGAGCATGATGTAGAGAAAAAAGAATTTTACATACTTGGTATAGATGAAAGCACCTACAAACAAATATATAAAGAAAGGAGACAAGACGTACAAGAATAAAAAGCCATCTAAGTTCAGGGATGGAAAATAGCTGGAATAAGGCTGAGACAAACAAAGACAGCCACGTACCAGTTTTGAGATGAATAAAAATTTAATAGATTACATTACTGCTAAGAAGTCACTAAGCCAATATCAGGAAATGACTGTTAGGCTTAACATGGACACATCAGTATCAACAAGTAACGAAATGCTGGGGAAATGGCTCAACATGGATCACTTGCCTAGCATGTGCAAGACCATAGGTTAGTTAGATCCCCGGGATTGCAAAAAACAAATTTGTTAAGCCATCAGTGAAGTGAGTGGAAATGGTCTTAGAGTGCAAAGGAAAATTATTTTATTTATTATCTTTTTGTTTGAAGATGGAAGAGACATGAGTACATGTATAAACTACAGAGAAAGTCTTGAGAGATCAGAGACCCAAGGGGAAAGACAGAAAGAATGAAGTCCTTTGAGGAGATCAGCATGGGAGACAACTACGAGGATCCTGGTACCAGAAAGCAAAGGGGAGAATGATCAAATGAAGAGAGAGAACATAAGCCACCAGCCAGGCATTATCCATGCAAACCAGACCTTCCATTGTTGTTGCTTTTGAGATGGCCAGAAGATGGTACTTGAAGAAAAGATTACTAGAGCATATTCTAGGTTGTAGAAACCCCAGATTGTTAGAACTGTTCTATCACTATCAACCACGGACATGCATTAACTTTTACAGCATTTTCCTTAAGGAAATAGCCTGACTCCTCTAAGCTGCTTTTCCCCTTTTCTGACCATGGCAATAACCATAACTATGTTCCCAGTATCACATCATCACTTAACTCAGCACCTATTGGATGCTGGTACTGGAGAAGATACGAAGACCCTAGGGTGAGGAAAGAGGACAGATGCCTTCTCTAGTGAAGGAGACACACTTACTCATGACAACATGGATACTAAATTTTTTGGAAGCTTTCTGTATAACAGACCTGTTCTAAAGTTTTATGATACAATTCTTTGAGATTTCATTTTAAAAATTATTCATAATCTACAGATAAGGAAAGAGAAGCATACAGTTTAGTCAAATGATTTCAGATACGATAGTTTGGATTATTTAAATACAGTAAGTTAATGATAACAATGGGCATGAGTTATTGAAACATTCTAAACAAATGGATATTGCAACACTGAGCGTGTATTCTGGGGCCATAGAAATGGCACAGCAGAAGGAATAGTAGTCCAACCACTTCCTGGCCAAGGATATAGACCCAGGGGCTATCCTGGGCAATGCTGAGCACTGTGTACTATGATCCTGTTAAGGTGAACTAACTACAGTGAGCTGAGGGAAGTGTTAGTTAAAAACAAAAGGGTTTTTAAGGCAAGATACTTTAAAAAATTTCAGAGGAAATTTATGAAAGAGACAAGATTTTTGAATGGAATGATTATTGAACAGGAAACATGAGCAGCAATCAGAAGCTATGGTAAAACTTTTAGCTTCTATGTTGGACAAGTTTGAGCTTTTTCAGATACCAGGATGAGTCAGAGTCTGCCTTTAGCAGACAGATTTACTCAAAAAAGTGTGGAGGCAGCAGTCTAATGGCCTCCTAATCTCAGGAAGGAGTATTAAAGAAAACTGCTCATTTCCAGCATGCAGCCTTCTGCCGCACACATGCTCTAGAAAGTCACAGAAGAAATTACTCTGCAATACATGGAATGTGATGAATCAGAAACAGTAAATTAATGGCAATTTATCTACCACTACTTCAGAATTGGAGCAATTTTTGATGTTAAAAAGAGCTTCATGCATGCAGAAGCGAGGAATGTGGAATTCCACCTAACTGGGCTGTAGACGATGGGACGTCATTTGGTATGCTTCTTCAAACACTATAAGGTTTTTGTTTTGTTTTGTTTTTTTAATAAAAGCCAGGTATTTGCACCTGGATTCCTTCTTTTAACTATTGGAGCCAACCCAGGATATGGGCATGAATTTAGGGTGAATGTGGACATTTCTATTCCTTTACAAGTCTAGCTGTGGCTTCAGTTTGTATTCAAGATTCAAAATCTGAAGAAGAGCTCTGCACTAGTCATTACTATGTATAAGAAAAGAATTACCCACTTAAAGATTTAAATACTCACAACACTTGAAGATGTTTTATAATTCTCTAATTCTTGTTCTAAGTTTTTTAGTTTATATTATGGATAAAAATCTTAGACTAAATTAAAGATGAGATATATTTTTTATTAAAGCTACTTGTACATTGATATTGGGAGATATAGATATGAATAATCAGTAGATGTAGATGGACTGTATTTACCTAGGCTTCCTCACTATTATTAGCTGATAAGGAAATTCTTTGCATGTATGCTATAGACATGCTGGGATGACAAAGATAAATTTCAAAACAAATTGTCCCCTAGATACGAAATTTTTACAGTTACCTTAAGGTCCACCCATGCCTGCTAGTCTGGAGTTTTCCAGATAAGGCTGGGGATTCATTCTAAGTTGGTCAGACAGAATTCCCTCTCTGCAGAGTCTGTGGTCTTGACTTTCTTCCCCATACTTAAGTGGCAACTTCAGAAGACAGCCCAGCTCTTTGCCAGCCTCGCATGGCTACCCATTTGCCAACTAGCACACTCTCTTCTCCATCATGAGATAGTGAGCTGTTCTGCTTGTTTCCATACAGCAACAATTCTTCCTTTGAAAATAAATCACCTTCTTGGTAACAGTTTCTTTGCCTCTGGCTCAGATCCTGGACTCTTTGAGTATCCAAGGGCAAGTTTTCCTGTCACATCCAATGTGATAGCTTGTGCTTCTTTGAGGGCCTAGTTTCTGTTCTAGAAGGTGAGGTCCAGGAAACACACTCTCTAAGATCTTACTGCGTGAT
>JADRCD010225196.1:0-11092 GCA_019843815.1 Montemys delectorum | reverse complement strand
TAGCTTTTTTTTTTTTTCCTTGTAATTCAGATGTCTCAAAGTAAATTATGTTGTGGTGCTTGCCACTCCAGGTTCGTACAAGTATCATATTTTGTTTACATGTCTGAAGTAATCAGAGAACATAGTTGCACATCTTCCAGCACAAGGGAACTGGGTCTGCCCCTGCCAGGGCTGGGCAGAGACTCCTCATCCCCAGACAGATGGTTCAGTGCAGGCAGTCCAGTGTGTGCATGTGCTGTGGGGGAGTGTTCTTCAGCAAGGCCTCCCTGCCTAGGGCTCCAACCTTTCTTTCTCTAAAGAGTTTGTGTGTGTGTGTGTGTGTGTGTGTGTGTGTGTGTGTGTGTAGGTGGGAGTGTCTGTGTGTTAGATCCCTGTGTGCTGAATTTCTAGATGGCAGGGCAGTTGCTCTCCTGCATGGTTGTGAATTACGTACCGTAGAGGTTTCAAAACAACCTAGTTGCCTGATTATGTCACGGCTTCCAAGCGTGGCTGGGGAATGGGGCATAGGGGAAGGACTCAAGCACTGGTATTTCTAATGCTCCTGAGTTGATTGTGTTGGACATTCGAGACTGAGGGACAGGGCAGACCCTACCAGACTTTGGTCTCTTTAGCAAGGGATTAGGGGCCTTCTTGTGCAGGAGTGGAGCAAAGCCTTTGGAATTTTCCACTGCTACCTCCGTCTCTATGAAGAAAAATCTGAAAGGTACTCACCTCTGGGCGAGGTGCCCACTGTGGATGTCACCCGGGTAGTTCCTGTTTCTGCTGTGGCCACCCAGTCGTCGTTCAGGGTGCTTGAGATCTCTGAGCTACCTTCCTCAGTGCTGGGGAGAGGAGGAGGCTGCCCAGGCTGTGTGTTCAGAGTGGTTCTCTCAAGCAGGCTTCCTGTGGACTTTCTGGAGGTGTAACACATGATTTTAGGGGAGGCATGATGCAGTTTAGGTCCAGGGCACAACTCAGTAATCTTTCTATGAAAATGAGGGTCAGACCTGGTTTTACCTCATAACTCAAAGCTGTTCATTACAGTGACTACAGTGCGGAGAGTTGGCCAGTGGCCTTGGAGAGAGAGCTTCTCTGACCTCCCAGTTCAGACTAAAGAAAGAGAGTTCCACCACTCTGGAAATGAGATGACTCCTGAGATCTCCTGTACCTCCCGAGTGCCCCGATGATCTCTCCTCCTGGGACCTCATCCCAGCAATGAGATGACTCCTGAGATCTCCTGTACCTCCCAAGTACCCCGATGATCTCTCCTCCTGGGACCTCATCCCAGCCTCAGGCCATCTGCTTTCATACCAGTGCGGGCTGACAGATCACTGCCACTCAGAGTTCTTCAACCAATCAGTGCATACTCCCTTGCTCTTGGTAGGTGACAGAGCCATTTTCTGCCTCTCTGCAGGCCCAAGCTTACCTCAGCCGAAAGGTGGGGGTGGATGGTTCAGTGTGCTCAGCCAGTACTCTAGTGTTCCTCACTGAGAGATGGGGCTGGATGGAAAGGCCAGAAGCCAGGGCAAGGTATGCTCCATGAAGGTGTTGGCCTCTAAGCCTCTAAATCGCTGTGGCAGGGAGTGAGGTTAGTTTGGACCTGGTACAGGGCAGGGAGAGGGAGAATTCTCCACAACAGACAGGTTTTCCCACATTTATCCTGCAGACGTTTGCCTGGGTCTTGCTGGGTGTCCAGCTTGGAGGTGGGCAACTTCATTAGTTTGCTTGTTGCTCAGCACACTGGCCCCATGGTATTGCTTAGAGGAATCTCTTGCTCTCTTGAGAAGGTGGTTGGGATTTAATCTCAGCCCTTCTATCATGCCGTATCTTCCCCATCAATGCTAAGAAAACAGACTTTTTGCTATAAGCAGCGTGCACTCCTGCCAGGAAGGGCCTTGAATATCCTTGTGGTAGGTTCCTTCTGTTGACTCTGTTCATCTTGTCATATGGAGGCCACCTTCCCTCCCAAGGTGAAGCACAAAGTGCCCTCCCTGCCAGACACAAAGCCCAGCTGGAGGAAGCCTTGGTTGTGCTGGCTTTCACACTAGCCAAGGGCCTGGAGTCAGAGGGAGGTTCTATAGGCCGACTGTCAACATCTTTCTGCATATTTAGAGGTGAGAGTTAATGTCCAGGTGCTGCTTGGCATCTTCTGGGTGAAGAGGGAAGGAGTGTCTCCTGTTGCCAGTGAGTTGGGTGTATGTATGTCTGTGATTCTGTGTCTTTAAAAGGTGTAGAGAGTGCAGAGTGGTCTCTCTGCATAGTTCTAGGGCCTGGGGCCTGGGAATTGTGTCTCCATGAAGTCCCTTTAGCAGCTATGTGACTTTCCCAGTTCTAAGGTCCTGGGTACTAAACTGCTTCCTAGTTTGGCCTACTTTTTCTGCTACTGTCTCTGGACCTCACGCCCCGTAGCTTGCCTCCAGTGTTTTAAGAGGATCGGGTGAGGGTTTGGCTTTTTTGTTTGTTTGTTTGGTTGGTTGGTTTTGTTTTGTTTGTGAAGCCCCTGGCAGAAGGAGGGTGGTGCCACGTGGGAGGGATGTAAAGTAGGAGATGACTGGCAGACAGAGGTTCTGTCATGGGCCCAGGGCAGTCTACTTGTCAACCAGGGAGTGGGAAAAAAGCAGGGACTGTTCATTATCTCAGGAACTTAGAAGTATAGGTGAAACCGTTCCCATATCATTTCAAGCAAAGACAGCATTCATCTCCGGGATCAGTACCACGTTCAGAGCACGTGTGCTGATTGTGTGGCCTGAAGCAGGTGCTGAGTTCAGACCCACTGTCTGCTGAGTACTGAGTGTGTGCCTTAGAGCAGGTGTCCTCTGCCTCCCTGATGTCCCTCCTCTGGAAAATGATAACTTCCACCCTGTGGGTTGGGTATGCCTAGAGTCCAATGGCCATTAGTGGCAAATGTGTCATCGGGAGGACACTCGGAGGATTCGTGGGCTCATCTGGTAAAGGACGCAGTGCAGAGCAGAGAGGCTTTTAGCTGAGCTCTTCTGGACTGGCTTTTACTCTCACCTTAGGGCTTATGGCTTTTTCAGGGAGATGAGTTGAAATTATGCATTATAATTTAGTTTTTAGTGTGTGTTTTAAAACAAGAGTTAAAAGTAGTAAAATCTTTTAAGCTTTCTCTTTAAGAAACTAAATCTTATGTTTACCAAAAGTGAATTCTCCTGGCTCATAGAAAATTAAATGTATGTATGTATGTATGATGATGATGTGGCCTCAGGATCTTGGCTCCTCTCAGCTCCTCTCAGCTCCTCTCAGCTTGACCGCTGTGAGTGGGTTCTTTAGAAACCTTGGGTGTGCCTATCCGGGCAGAGGGCGAGGGGCCCATTTATCACTTGTCAGGTTTGGTGTCAGAGTTCGCAGTTGGTATCACCGATAGGCACTCCCTCTCTATGGGGCACCATCTCTGACACTGGTGACAGGTCAGCACTCTCTCAGTACAGGCTGTGGTTCAGCTGGCGCACTCACCCCAGTTCCGCTGGAACCCCATCACCACTTGCCACTTGAACATGACCGCAGTCTCTTCAAGGAACAGGAGTTTAACTAAGCTGTGGGTGGCCTGCCATGATACTTGCGTGGAGGTCAGATGACAACTTGATCCAGTGACACAGGGCAGAGCCTGTGTGCTCACAGTGCTTCTCTTGATGCAGGTTGCCCATTCCCCATGTGCACATGTAGGTCCATGTAGGCACATGTGCATATGCATGTGGTTGCAGAGGCCAGAGGTCAACCTAGGGTACTGTTCCTCAAGCAATGTTCATAGTTCTGATTGCTTTTGGGGCACGTGTGTGCAAGCGTCCGAGTGTACGCACATCCGAGTTCGTGCATGCATGTGTGTGTGTGTGTGTGTGTGTGTGTGTGTGTCCATGTACATGTGGAAGTCAGAGGGCGACTTCATGGAATTAGTTCTCTTCTTTCACCTTTACGTGTGTTCTTGGCATGGAGCTGAGGCTGGACCGTATCGCTGTCCTTGGCCTGTTCATTTCTAGTCCTGACCTCTGTGGCTCAGGAGTATTACATCACTATCGGCCATAACACCGCTTCCTGTGGGGAGGGTAGAGCAGGCCCAGCTTTCCTTCCCTTCCCTTTCCTTTATTTTTTTCTTTTTTCTTTTTTTCCCCATTTGTTTGTTTTGTGAAACAGTTTTCCCTGGGCTGGCCTCACACTCATTATGTAGCTGAGGCTGGCTCCATGGCTCTCCTGTCTCAGCTTCTAGGAAGAGTACTAGGGTTATAGGTGTCTACCACTATACCTATCCAAATACATACTGAAATTTTCTTCTGTGCTTCTGGCAGTTTGGGGAGACATCCCTTGACAGAGGAAGGCAGATTTACGACTTCTGGGAGGGGCTCTGGTTCTGTGCTGTGGCAGGCCCTTCCTACTTGGGGGCTGGCCTTAGACCTCTGTCTGTGTTCCTTCTGCCAACCCGGCACAGACCTTGCTTGTCATAGTGATGGTACAAGAGCTACACTGAGTCTGTCACATCTGGTAAATACCAGTCTGACACACTCTTAGACCCTAAAGAGCTGAGGGCTGAGAACCTCAAATCTTAGCTCCACAGCATAGAAGCTTGGGTTATGGTAGTCAGTGTAGTTGTTCATAGGGTTCCTACGGAGGGCCACACAGTGTGATTACTGTAGTGGAGACGTGTAGACACAGGTACATAAGAGTCACACAATTCTGCCGAAGTTGTAGGGAGGTCAGTTAGAGCCAGCTAAAGGGTAGAGGCCAGGCCACTCCCTTCGAAGAGGGGGCATTTGACTTGAATCTTAGGGATGAGCAGGGATGTGGACAGATGAAGGCTACAGACAAGGAACTAGCCAGTCCTGGAGAACTGTTGTCTGTGCAAAAGGGACAACAGTCTCAGGAAATCATCTCTCTGGCACTCAGGATGTTGGGCTCCAAGGTGACATATGTGTAGATGGGAAAAGCTAAGCTGGTCAAGGCCGGGCTGGCTGTGGCGTGCCAAGGGTTGTGAACTAGGAATATCAGGCTGATGCTTGCAGGTTTGAAGGCTCTGTGTCTGAGGAGTGGTAGCACAGGGCAGGCTAAGGGCAGGCTAGGAGCAGACAGCTTGGAGGCCACTGTGTGACCTTGGAAGGCAAGAGGCAGGTAAGGATCAGGAGCAAGCATCAGGTGCTTAGGTTCCACCTGATGATTAAGACCTAGTTTACTCAGGAGCTGGGCCTGCCTATTTGGATATCTGCACAACTCTGGAATGGAAGCCAAAGGGGTCCATCTTCTCCAGTAGGCTCTACTAGGTGCTATCTTGTTGGTGATACAACTGACTGAGGGTCTTGCCCTTTGACCTTGGAGCAGGCCCAAGGCTATTCCTGCACTGCCTGCATGACCAGAATGACTTGATCTAGTTTATTTTAGTCACGGAGCATTCCGTGGGGCACCTGGGACTTGGAGGAGCAGCTTCCATCTTACCCATGCCTGTAGTGTATCGGTGCATTTCAGCCTGACATGAATTACAGAGATGTGACTCACTGTAAAACACTCCCACCCCACCAGCACCAAAGGGAAAAAGCTTCTCATCATGTTGATGTGATTGGAAAGAAGCTTTGCTGCCCCTTGGGCTCTGTTAAAGCATGTTCTTCGAGGGTGGGGGAGTTGCTGACACAGGGCCTGGGAAGCGGCCTGCCCAGGTCACCTGACTGCTGGCGGCTGGCCCTCCTGAGCCTCCCGGCCTTCAGATGCCAGCCCAAATTCCAGGCCCTGTTGATTGTGTGGCATGTGACTCTGGCCCAGAGGTAGAGAAGGAAGGAAAATAAGGAACCTGTAGGAGGCGGCAGCTCAGTGCCTAGCTTGGCCCTTTGGGTGTCTCTTCCAAGCCCTTTTGGGTTTGCTCATCCGCACTGATGCCTGAGGTGGGATTGAGCAGTGAACATCCTCTCCATCTAATTCCCAGGAAGGCTGGCAAAGCCCATGACCCATTCCAGGGAAGGGAAAAGACAGATTGGGCCTGGCTGAGCTTCCATTGGCTCAAAGGTGAGCTGCAATACTGCAGCAAAGGGACGCCATGGCCAGAGTAGAAGGTGAGAGAGACCCTGTGTGGATCAGGGCAGCAGGCCACAGCTGAGTGGGTGGAACTTGCCTTGGGGAGGTACCTGTTCTTTCTTTTAGTTTGTGTGAATTTTAGACATATTCTTGAGTGTTGTAGAAAAGACTGCAGGAAGTCACGGTTATGTGGCATGGTTCTCTGCTATATAAGTGCATGGCCAGCAATCTGCTCTCTTCCCCTGCAGAGCTTCCTGGCTTGCTAGCTTCCTGCTGGGCTTTGAACCAATGTGACATGCCTGACTCAACCCAGTCCTCCCCCTGTATTTGGGAGACAACAGCCAAGCACAGCCATTCCTGTCCAATTTCTGGGGGAATTAAAAGTTGGGAAGGGACTTGATGATGTTAGTAACTGCTGGGCTTTGAGTACCCCTGGAGACAGAGGCCTAGTTTTTGATGTTGAGCTGGGGCTGAGGAGAGGGCTGATGCTGCCGCCTGAGAGACTGACTGCCTATGTCTCAATTCGCCTTTGTTTAGTTTGTTGGGGGCAGGCCCCTTGTTGCTGCTGGTGCCAGGGTTGGATCATAGCTGCTTATGTAGTGTGTCTCTGGAGAAGGTGGTAGCCCTAGTGGTACCCATAGTAGATAGACCAAGGAGAGGAAAAAGGACAGGTACACTGTGTCTGGGACAGATCTAAAGGTCAATCCTAAGTAGAGTAAGAAACAAGTTTTCACTCAGTTCATGTTGAAGCTGGCCTCCTCCTGTGGAGAGAGAGTTGTGTGACTCTGGAAGGCATTGCCAAGAGCAGTGGCCAAGGACAGGAAAGCACTTTTCCATTTTGGAGGCCTGTAGGAAAGTGGTGCTGTGCTCCACAGCCTGGATTCACCTGGTTCTTCAGTGTATCAAATGTCACATGGTCCTGCATGGTAATGGATAGGATAGCAACCACGGAAGGGTGTTCCTGTGGTTACTGGTGATGGCATGGAGCTGAGAACGGTATGAAGGGTCTCTTGACAAGTCAGAATCTTTTTTTTTTTTTTTTTTTTTTTTTTTTTTTTTTTGGTTTTTCGAGACAGGGTTTCTCTGTGTAGCCCTGGCTATCCTGGAACTCACTCTGTAGACCATGCTGGCCTCGAACTCAGAAATCCACCTGCCTCTGCCTCCCCAGTGCTGAGATCAAAGGCGTGCGCCACCACTGCCTGGCGGCTCTTTCTTTTTAAAAACTTGCTTTTATTTCATGTGTATGAGTGTCTGCCTCATGAGTACCACACATGTGCCTGGTATTTGTGGAAGCTAGAAGAGGGCCCCACATGCCCTGGAACTGGAGTTACAAGTAGTTGTGAACTGCTAGGTAGGTGTTGGGAACTGAACCCTCCATCCTCTGCAAGAGCAGCAAATGCTCATAACCACTGGGCCATCTCTCTAGCTGTGACTCTGCTTCTGTGTGATTTCTTCCACTGAAGTCCCAGATTAGTACAGATGGTACAGTTGATCAAGCAGGGTTTGGTAGGGCCACCATCAGCTGGGGTGACTGAGAACAAGAGAACCTGACCAGGAACCAGGAGCCCCAGTTCTATCTGTCCTAGCCCTGCCCTTGGATTGCATTTGACCTTGAGCACTGGTTGTACTTTACTTCTCTGGCCAGAGTTTTCCTATCAACAGACTGGGAATCCACAGTAGAGGAGTTACAGGGCAGTATGAGTCAGATCCTTCAGGCCGTTGCTGCTTTCATTTACTCCACAAGGACCCTTTTGGTCTTTGTCTCACGTGATAGAGCTCAGCACTTAAAGGGGGTGGAGAGGGGGAGGTGTTGAATGTGTTACAGTTTTCTCCTTTAATCCCTCTAACCACCTTGAGAGATGAGTGGTTTTGTTCTGGTGTGTGTGCATGTGCGCACACGCGTGTGTGTTTGGGCATCCCACCCAGAGCCTTGCATGTGTGCCAGCCTGTGCTCTATTACTGAGCCGCACCCCCAGTGTTATTGCCACCTTTAAGAAAGTAAAGGATTTAAGGTTCACCCAGCTGGTAGCAGTCCTGAGGTGTGAGCTTCCAACCCTGTACTCTGGTCAGGAGTTAGCAGACTGTAGCCAGATGACAAAATCTGGCTTGTTGCTTGCTTTTACAAATAAAGTTATATTAGAAGACAGCCACACCCACTTTTAAAATTTTATTTTTATTATCTTCGGTTATGTATAAAAAATATGTATGTCTGTGGGTAGGGTATGCTCATGTGGGTGCAGCTGCCCCTCAAAGACCAGAGGATCCCTTGAAACAGGAGTCACAGACAGATGTGAGCCATCTGATGAGGCTGTTGGGCATCAAACTCAGGGCTCCTAGAGAAGCAGCAAGTCTTTTCAACCACAGAGCCAGCCACACCCATTCCTAAGGCTGCCTTCAAGTTGCTACGAAGTTTATAGACCAGATGGTCTGTGAGGCCTAAACTACTTACTGCCTGGCCCTATACAGAAAGTCCTGACCCTAGCTTTATATGATACCTCGTACTCCAGATTGTGCAGTTCAGGGTGGTAGTCACAGGGCCCATGAAACTAAATGGAATGTGAAATCCATTTCTTCAGAAACACTGGCCACATTATAAGTACAGAGTGGCCACTGTCATTGCAAACATAGACATGCAACCTTGTCCTCCCTGCAGACTGTTCCATCAGATAGGAGAGCTCCAGTCTTGTTTCCCAGTGTGTAGGGAATCTAAATTTCAGAGAACCAGAAGTGCAGAGAGGACAGTCTGGTAGAACGGTGGACACTAGAGCTCCTTGGCCTAAAAACACAGAATTGGAAGTGAGCTCATTTCCTCTGAGGGTTAGGGAAATATCTGTTCAGGCAGAGGGAACCCAGGCCGATGTGCTGCACTGCCCTCTGACCTCTACCCTGTAAACAGTCCATAGCCCTGCTGTTCTTCAGACTGTAACCTCAGCCCCTCCCTCTCAGCTCAGAGCTCCCTCAGGCCCTTTGGCCTGTTTAGCTCAGCCACGTCAGGAACCCTGTGTATTTGCATGCTGGGCTCTTCAGAAATCTGCAGCCATTTCTTCTCCTGTATTCAGAGTGTGCTCTCTGCTGCTCCATCTGTACCTACCAGGATCCACCAGTGTTTCTACTAAGCTGGGGATGGGAGGGTCTCTGACCTGATGCCTTGGCTGGATATGCTATAGGCAAGGACTCCTTCATTCACTCAGGTCGATGGGTCCTGTGCTAGCAGATGTCATAGAGCTTTACTAAAAATGTGTCAGTGGCAAGCACCCGAGCATTCTGGTGAGTAGTGGGGAGCAAGTCGTAGTTCTGTTCTTGCTTGGCCCAGATATGCTCACATAGTAATCTCTGGGGAGGCTGATCAGCAGCAGAGTCATTTTTAGGTATAAAGATGGTTTCCAGTTCATTAGAGCCAGCTATTCAGGCACGAGTACCAGAACCCTCTCCACCATTCCAGTACCTGCTGGTGGGCAGAGTGTGGAGAAAAGCTGTATAGCTGTTTGCTTCCAGACTGGTCCTGGTCTGAAATAGGCTGTTAGGTATACGGCCTATGTGAATGGCCACTCCCTCTGTAGATGGTCCCCACTCCCTCTATATCAGAAGGAAACATAAAACATAAGATTCAGGGAGGACTCTAGACCTTGGGCTGGAGAGAAGAAAGGAGAAGAGTGGGTGAGTCTGTAGTACTTTCATGAAAGCTGTGTCTAGTAGTAGGGAGGCTGATGGGTGTTGGGAGGATGTATACGGAAAAAGCTTTTCCTTCATCTTCCAAAGGAAAAAAGGTCCCGGGATACCTTTGGAGGGGCAAACGTGACCACAGGTCCTCCTGTCATCCCTCTGTATCTTTGGCAATGTGCTTGTCTCTAGCTGGCCACTTCCACTCCACTGGTCCTCCAATGGCCAGTGAGAACATGGAAAACTATGCTGTCCCAACACGGAGAAAAAGGGTGAATTTTCTCTGCCTGCAGAAGAACCTTGGTTCAGCTGTGTGGGAGTTACCTGCTCTTCCCTTGCAGAGCTGGCATTGGTTGAGTGTCCATGTGTACATCACTAGATTGTGTTTGGTCAAACCTGCTTCCCAGGGATAGGCCAAGCTTGAGCCTGAGATTGTAGACCTTGGGCTGGAACCAGTTTTTCTCACCCAGTTTTGTCCCCAGTCATGTACCAAGCTGCTATTTGAAAGAGCTCTTTGGCTGTTCTGGATAGTTTCGCCAACCACATTTTTTATCATGACCTTTGGGCAGAGATGTAGGTTGGTCTCTGTGGGGTGACATTTTAGAAAGTGAACTCCATACAAATTTCCCTTTGACTGTGTTTTTATGGTATAAGAAGTTTTCATTTGTCCTAGGCTATTTTGAAATAAAGGAAACTTCCCTCTCCCATGTTTCTATATCTTGTACAGAAGTCATCAAAATAGAATCCTTTGTTTTCTGTAATACAGGAACAAGGGGGCAGCTGCTCAGGATGACCCAAAAAAGCCAGTGGTCTAGAGGGCCTTCTCTATCTGCCCAGCTTAAAGGATAACATGAGACTTCTCTCTTTCCCCAAGTCCCCCTTAGGGGAGAGGCCAGAGGAAGATGTCTAACTGATGTGGTGCAGATCTTCGATGCCTCTGTCCCACACAATGTAAGCCCACTCTTAGAAGGCATGACACAGCCTAGAAAGGACTCACCATCTCTCCAGTCTGTGCTTGAAGAGGCTGGCCTGCCCTGGGATTGGGAGTCTCATGGGTCAGCTTTGATGTGCACAGACTTTCTCAGCCAGTGTGAGGCCTTCAGGTAATTCAGAGTAAGTAAGCAGGGAGTGATGCAGAGGGGTCCATATGCCTGTGGACTTCCAAGTTCAGAGTTAATCCACATGGTTCTTCGAACCGGTATGAAAACTTACAAGTGTCCAGGTGTCTTTAGGGATCCAAATGGTTACCATTATTAAGACCACAGTTTGTACAGTGGTGCTCTGGGGGCTAGATGTCCTTACAGTTCATTTAGCCCAATGATGATTTACCAGTGTTTGGACTTCTGGCTGCCCCAACTCCCTGCTTTAAAAAAAGAAAAGAATTATTTTGTTTTTCAGTGTGTGTGCATGCATACGTATGTATGTATGTATGTATGTATGTATG
>JADRCD010225195.1:0-22007 GCA_019843815.1 Montemys delectorum | reverse complement strand
CACACACACACACACACACACACACACACACATACACACACGCACTGCATCTTCCCTGTTAGCTGAACAGCCTATGTAAACTACTCATCACCTATGGTTTTAACAGGGAAAGCCCTAGACTTTGGGAATTGAGACAGTGAGCAGAGCAAATGAAATATTACAAGACTTCTTCTGGAAGAAACTCAGGCGCACAAAAGAAAAAGAACTCAATGCCTAGTATGTGCACCAAAGAGGGTCAGATGAGGGTCAGATGGGGGTCAGATGGGGGTCAGATGAGGGTCAGATGGGGGTCAGATGGGGGTCAGATGAGGGTCAGATGGGGGTCAGATGAGGGTCAGATGAGGGTCAGATGGGGGTCAGATGAGACTGCTGACAACCATTTTTAGATATACTCATGGGTGTGCTGGAGATTCACAGACAAATTAAGATTCCTGACAAATAGAATGATGTGGTCATATCTGTGTGTGTGTGTGTTTGTGTGTGTGTGTGTGTGTGTGTGTGTGTGTATGTGTTCATGTGTGTGTGCATGCATGTCTGTGTGTACGCACATGTGCGTGCATGTATGTGCATGTTTGTGTCCATGTGTGTCTATGTATCCATGTGCATGTGTGCATGTGTGTGTATGCATGCATTTGTATGTCCATGTGTGTGCTCATGTGCATGTGCATGTGTGCGTGCATACGTGTATGACAAAAATGAAAGGAAATTACTGGAGTCTCTAGAATAATCCTTATTAGTCTCATTCAACAAGGACTGGAACATTCAAGAGAGCATCTCCTCATGCCACACTTAGACCATTATAGAGGCTGCTAACCTGTACTGGTCTATAGTGTAAACTCTATGCAAATTATTAAAATAATCACTACCAACACACATCTGCACATGCAGTCTTCAGAATGAAAGAAATGGGAGGAAGAGCTGTATGTTGCCCCAAACCCACAACTAACTAGCAGTCATCTAACTGGAACTGTGTACCTTGTATAGTTCATGCATCATCTCCTGCTCTAAGAATGACACAGAGTAACACATGACTTCATGGCAATTGAAAGACATGGAAAGCAGGAAATGGATCGATTGGCTCCCATCACCTCTTCTGAGGTTACCATCCAAGTACCGAGACATTCTTCTATCTGAAACAAAGCCAACCTTCCCATAATGTGGGAAGTGAAAAGCTTTACTATGTATCAACATCAGACTCCTTACAACAGCAGATGAGTAGCAACCACAAGAAAAGGTTCAAGCCAGCTGGAATCCTGGGGGTGGCAGGGCTCGGTGGTTAAGGTTACCGACTGGCTACATTTCCAGAGGACCTAGGTTTCGGTCCCAGCACCCACAGTACAGATTATCTGTAATGTCACACCAGGCCCTAGGCGTCTCTAAGCAGAGCAGAATCTCATTTCCATCATGGACCAAGTGCCATGACTGTGAACGACATGTCCCACCAGAGAGTAGCAGAGAACCTGGCTTCTCTTACAATTATCTCTAACTCCAGTTTCAAGGAGCAGAGCCCTCTAGTGGCCTTTATGATAACTACAGCACAAGATGCTCCGACATACGTGCAGGCAAAATACCTATAGACATAAAAAAAAAAAAGACTCACGTGTGTATGTGTGTGTATATATATACACACACACATATTACATACATATATTCGTATGTATGCATGTATATACATATATACATATGTATATGTATGCATGCATATATATGTATATATGTATGTACGCATATATGTGTATGTATATATATATATATGTATATATATACATATTACCTATCTAAGAATTCAGAATCCTCAGAGGTAAGGAAAGAGCACAGTTGGAAAACTCTGGATAGCTGCATTATATGCAGGGAATTCTTCAGGAAGTGACTTAGTGGGTGATTCTCCTGGGACAAACAGAGAAGGAGAGTCTTGATTCTTTCTGTATGCACATGGATACTTCCCGCTTTCCTCTGAGCAGTACAAACTTTTCTCCTACTCCACTGCTGAGAGCTTCCTTAAACTCGACTCAGCCCAATTCTTTTGTTTTTTAGCCACTTCCAGTCTTGCTTAGATTTCTAAGCCAACACAGTTCATTTCAAAGCTTTAATCTCACCACAGCTGCAAAGCTTTCTTGCTCCTCTCCTTCCAAACCAGACAGCATTGCTGTGGTAAAGGCTTCGGGAAACACACAGGCGCATGCTCGCACGCATGCACGCATGCGCGCGCTTGATCTGTCCTTCTCATGGCTCCCTCCTCCAGACCACTCCTCCCAGCTTCTCCCAGGCCTGTTAGGTAAGGGTAGCTGAGAGGGAAAGTCTGAGGTCTCCCTCAGCACCTGTCACTTCAAGTCTCCCAGAAACAGACTCCCACCCTGAGACCTTCTCCCTGGTCTCTGTGTTCTGTGACACCAAGAGTCATCTCTCACTCCACCTCTCTCAAGAGCCTTGGAAAATATGTATACCCCATCCCCAGGGTGACATCATCTGTATCCACCACCTCCACCCCCATGACATCATCTGCATGCCCCACCCCCGGGGGTGACATCATCTGTGCCTCGTGCCCCCGCCCTCCAGGGTAACCTTAAGAGACAGCCAGCAGACTAAGGTCTGCATCACCTGCCCTCCCTCACAATGCCAGCACCTGGGACTCACATAGAGCCTGTGCCTGCAGCAGTGTGCACGCCTATCACCTGTGGAGGCCAGACGCAGGTATACGGTTCCCTGGAACTGGAGTTACATATGGTTGTGATCTGATATGTGAGTTCTGGGAAACAAACTTGAGTCTTAACCACTGGGCATTCTCTCCAGCCCTCCAATATATATATATTTTTTGTTTGGTTGGTTGGTTTGATTTTTCGAGACAAGGTTTCTCTGTATAGCCCTGGCTGTCCTGGAACTCACTCTGTAGACCAGGCTGGCCTCGAACTCAGAATCCCCCTGCCTCTGCCTCCCAAGTGCTGGGATTAAAGGTGTGCGCCACCACCTTCCAGCAATAAATATCTTTTTTAAAACCCACATCTTTAGCCGACGCATTTCTGCTACAGGCACATAAACGGGGCAGCAGAAGGCAACCTTTCTGTCCTGTCTCCTTCGCTAGGTTGTGCGCGCGCATCAGAGCTGGGCGCCTACTCTGCTGTGCTGAGCCTGCTGTGGATTACCATCTCCAAGGCAGGCAGGCAAGCATCTAAACGCCAGAGTCATCCTCTGGCTCTTTGACTCCAGATCCCAGCACTTAAATCCTGGCCATCTCGCAAGCAGCAGGAGGGCATTAGCAACGCCACATTGTCCAGTGCCGATGACATGTCAACACGGGTTTAGAATCACAAGCTGTTTATCTCACATTGAACCTGACCCCGCTTCAGAAGGTCAGTCCTGTCCTGGTTCAAAGGCAAGCTGAGGTGTGGGCAGCAGCAGCCCATTTCTGACCTGCAATTAAGGCACGAGGAAGGCATGTTTTAAAAATGTTTTAAATTAAAAAAAGAAAGAGTTATTGATAGCCTAGGACTTAAAATGAAGTAAAATTCCATCTATGCCTGATATAAAACTGTGTCTTGGGCCCACATGATCTTCCCTAAGTTTGTGAACACCCACTGAATATTTCTGGAGTAGTCTGAGCCACCCTCAAACACCTGCCAGCTGGTTTCAAACTACGTCCTGAACTCCACTTCCTTCCCTGTGGCTGACTTTGGGAACAGAAGTTCTAGGCCCCAAATCCTCAAGACTTCTACCTAGAATCTAAGTCAAAATTTTATATGTTTGTTTCTCCCTCTATTACAAAAATAATTCTTGCTTATTATAAAAATTCAAAGGCTAAGTTGCAGGACAGCACCAAGGCCAGCCAAGGCAACTTCAAAGTTACATTCTAGCTCAGCCTTGATGAAGCTATACATCCACTGGTGGCTTTTTCCACTTGAAATGAATTGGCCATGCAGCTAATGCTACAGAACATTTACAGTGCTGCACTCTGGACTATCAGGTTAGCAGAAGTAAATGCTTAAGCTCCATTTTATGTCTAATGATCTACATCTGAGATTATTTACATCAGAAGATAACTTTTGTAGACTAGATTTGTATCATGCTTCCAATTTTTTTAAATTAAAACTCATTTCCTTCACACTCCTCCAAATGAGTCGTACTGAATAGACCACTCTTAGGAAGGAGAGATGAAAACCTTATCAGCAGCAGATTAAACTCTGTAAAATTAAGAATGTTCTTTGACCTCTGAAACTGCAACTGGTTCGTTTTACAATGTAAACTGTCCATGTAAAGCAGCCATGCAGAGTCTCTCTGGGCCACTCAAGTTCATTTCCTGTTCAATATGAGCTGGGTCCTGTATAAGCTCTTAAACATAATGAGACTACCAAGAATTCCTCCATAGCTGCTATAAAGGGCTCTCAAAAGCCACCAAAGGGCCTGGACACATTCTCGGGCAATTATGAGGACCAGGAGGAGGCAGGGTCAGGCCAGAGAAAGAAACATGGTCTGTCCCGGCACTCCACTACACCAAGCCTCTGCTATTCTAGGCAACAGCTGCAGAACCCTGGCACCCCCAGCTGAGGAGAGCCACTCATGTTACTGGGGTTTACCCTTCAACACTCCGGCCTGGATCCCCATCCCTTCCAGCTCAGGATAGACCAGATCAGCTCTTGCCACCCAGGCTAGATTCTGATAGACACATCTCACAGTGCTGGTGTCTGTGCAAGTTCCCGTGGGGTTCAGTGAATGTCTAACAGAGCTGTTGAACTGCCTGGCAGCTTAGTAATTGGATATCCCCTAAGTATGAGGCTAGCCCAGAGGTGCATGGGTACCATCTATGGAAAAGAAAGCAGAAACAGTTTCTATGTCTTAAGAACTTTCCACCTGCCAGAGCCTATTCCGAGCACCATAGGTCATCAGCCCGCACCAAGTGCTACAATTTGGCAGAGAAAGAGGCAGAATCCAACTATGAAGACAAGACAGTTCAGAGTCAACACAGCTACAAACAGGGATGAGACTTAATATCGGTCCAGAATTTCCAAAAATCCTGAACTTGATGAGAAAACTCCAGCCTCCAGGTTCATATGCAAATTCAGATCCAGCTACACACACTGACTTTAAAAAAAAAAATAGATTTACAACAGTTCAGAATCTTTCATTCCCCCTCAGACACACTGCAGTGATGTGTAATCTTGAGTTTAAATCGATTTAAAAAGAAATGGTGATAGCAAGGATTGGGAAAGCTAGCTAGCTCTGTGGCCACCTGGAGCTTTCATTCGTGTTTAAAAACTCAACACAGTAAAGCGTCAGTAAAATGTAGTAGTAATTTTCTTCATGAAATGAGGCATTTTAATCGGGACGTGAAACATTTTCTGTTTCATTAAAAGCTTAAGCTTAAATGTACTGGTCTTCAATCATTCTTTTTTTCTTTTTTTTTTTTTTTTTTTTTTTGCCTTCAAATCAGTTTTGTCAAACAGAGAATAGAAGTTATCTGGTTTGGTGTTCGTTGAGTTTTGCTTTCGCTCCATGAAACTGAGAACTCACCAGGAAGAAGCAGTAGAATGCCGTGAGAGCCAGAGGCGGGGAAAGGGGGGCGGGTGTGGGAGGGGGGAGCAGAGGGCGGGAGGTGGGCAGGGGGAGCATGGAGTGGCAGCCGCTATTCCCAGCAGCCCCTCACTTAGAGCTCCCCTCCTGCCCAAGAATTGCAAAGCGAAGCCAAGGCCTCACCGTGCTAGGCAGGGCTTCTACTCTTCTTGTTTCTGGGGTTACTTTTGTCCCTTCTTTCTTTTCAATTTTTATTTTGAGATATGGTCTCGCTGAGTTTCGCAGGCTGGACGCCTGAGATCCTCCTGACTCAGCCTGCTGTAGCTAGCATTGCGTGCTGGTGCCGTGCGGCCTGGCTCTCAGCTCTCCTCTTGCATTTAAAAGAATATCCTAGTGGTTGGAGAGATGGCTCAGTGCTTAAGAGCACTGGCTACACTTCTGAAGGTCCTGAGTTCAAATCCTAGCAACTACAGGGTGGCTCACAACTATCTGTAATGAGATCTGACGCCCCCTTCTGGTTCATTGAAAGACAGCTACAGTATGTTTTATGTTTACATAAAATAATAAATAAATCTCTAAAAAAAGAAAAAGAAAAGAATATCCTTTTGGGTGAATCCACGGCTCTCCAATAACCCTTGTCTTTAACTAAAACAAATATCTTGTAAATAATAATGATGATGATGATGATGATGATGATGATGATGATGATGATGATGATGTAGCTTTTCTTCAGATTCAAATACTTCAGAAAATTTCATGGTCAACTCCCCAATCTCAGGCACTGGGGTAACTAACACTATGAACTCTGTCTCAGACTCTCCGTTTCCTCATCCCTCACCCCCCCACCCCACCTCTTTTATCTCCTGGGCCTTTTCCCGCCTTCTATAATTCGATTGCACAGTCTAATGGCTTTTGTTCCCAACCGTTTGAGACCCAAACCCATGATAAAACATGTCTTTCACACAAGACTCATCACAGGACTCCTTCAGTCTCCTGCCCTCCTTATACAGTGCTGGGCATGATGGGAACTCTGGTGTCCTGCTTTAATATTTCTAGAACAATTCAATGCCTTCTATAATTCAAAGGTGGAATACAAGCTATCTCATAGCCAACACCCGTAATCCATGGAATTGACTGGAAGTTGAAGGCAGGAGAATCAGGAATCCAAGGTCACCCTTGGCTGTAAGATCTGATCTCAAGGGGCTGGTGAGATGGCTCAGTGGGTAAGAGCACTAACTGCTTTTCCAAAGGTCCTGAGTTCAAATCCCAGCGACTACATGGTGGCTCACAACCACCCATAATGAGATCTGACGCCCTCTTCTGGGGTGTCTGAAGTCAGCTACAGTGTAGTTATGTATAATAAATAAATCTTTGGGTCGGAGCAAGCTGAGACTGAGAGAGCAGAGTTGAGCGGAGTTGACTGGAGCCAACCAGGGTTGACCAGAACAAGCAGCGGTCCTAAAAATTCAATTCCCAACAACCACATGAAGGCTCACAACCATCTATACATCTACAGTGTAGTCACATGCATAAAGTAAATAAACAAATAAATAAATCTTTATTTTTTTAAAAAAAAAAAAAAGATCCAATCCCAATAAACAAATAAATAAGTAAATATAAAGAAGAAAAGAAAGGGAAAGGAAACGGAAGGGGGATAATGATGATGTATTTTGGTTGCCAACTTCAAATTTGCAGATACATTTCTGGGCATGTCTGAAGAATTTTCTAGATTATGTTGAAGTGGGAAGACCTACCCTCATGGACATCTGAATAAAAAGGGAAAGGTGAGCTGAGTTCTAGCATTCACCTCTCTCTGCCTCCTGACTATAGATGCAATGTGACAAGCCAGCCTACCTGTGTTGCTTGCCATGATGGGCTGAATCCCTTCAAACTCTAAGACAAAATAAAACCCTCCGCCCTTGGATTGATTCATATAATGGATTTTGCCACAGCAACAAGGAAAGCAATTAACACATAGGATTGGCACTGAGAAGTAAGGCTGTTGCTGGGCCAGACCTGACTATGTGGTTCTTGGGCCTTTGGAATTTATTCATGAGAGGAATGAGGAAGTGCTCACAATTCTGGATTAGAAATGGCCCAAATTTCATAAACAATTCTTAGTGGACCATTCTGGGAGTTTAGAAAACCACAATGAGTTTAGAGGCCCGGTTCACAGACTTCAGATGACATCAGGGCTCCTTGGGAACTGGCCTGGTAGCCATCCGTGGGCTCTTAGAGCAGAGTCCAGATGCATTATTATGCCCACGTGCTCAGAACTTGAATGGGCCTAAATGATTTATTTGTCTGGTGGAGGAAATTTCACATAGAAATTTCAATAGATAAAATGTACGTAGAGATGAGTTAGAGTGAGGTTGGGAGATATAAGCTGGGTAGGTAGATGGCGGTGACGCTAACATTGGCTTCTTGGAGTTTACTGTGTGTTGCAAAGTGTTACCTACCACTGGAGGACTATATAAGTGGTACACATACACAGCTAATTTTGACTGTCAACTTGGCAGGATTCAGAATTGCCTTGCTGATGAATCTGGGTATTTCTATTAAGTTTTATGTGAGACCAGAAGCCACATCCTGATGTGGACACTGTTGCTGGCTTTCATCCCTCTGCTTTCCGACCGACAGGGGGCGCAACGTGACCAGCTGCCTCACCTTGAGTCTTGCTCCATGGGCCAAAATAAACCCTTCTTTAAGTTGAATTTGTGTTAAATATTTTGTCATGGCAAGGTAGAAAGTAAGTAATACAATATATATTTTGTTGGGCTATATTATGTGAAGGCGTTTCTCTGTAATTCAATTGTTAAGTCTGCATTGGCAGAGAGCTAAACACTAGCCTGATATTGATGTTGATATTTCTGTGGCCCATCACTGATCTCCTGTTTTGTAAATATTTGTTCCTTACTCACCTGCCTAAGGCAATCTAGAATTGTATCTGATTGGCTTTAATCAATAGTTGACGCCAATAGCTGGGCAGGAAGTGGAAGGTAGGACTTCCAGGCAGAGACAGGGACTTTGGAAGAAGAATTGGGAAGCAAGCCAAGCCGAGCAGGGCAGAACAGAGAGGTTCACCTGGCCTCGTGGTGAGGCGTAAGGGCAGGATTAGTCAGGATAGAGTAGTCAGGGGACTGCCAGCTAAGATCTAAGCTGTAAAATATTAATAAGCTTCTGTGTTGTTACTTATACTGTAGTGGATCCAAGAAAGCCCCACTATAATATTTAAATAAATAAGCATTATTTTATATCTATTTAAATGGTGAATTTAAATGTACAATTGTCATGGGACTTAAGCATTTATCCCAGAGAAATGAAACATGTATTTTTGCAAAAACCTGCATGCAAATGTTTATAGCACTTTTCTTCACAATAGCCCCAAACCAAACCAGAAAGAGTCCAGATATCCCTCATGGGGCAAGTGGGTAACTAGTTGAATTATATATACGCAATGGAAAACCAAGACACACGTTAAAAGAATGAACTTTGAAAGATGCACCCAACAACTTGGGTAAGTACATGTTCAGGAACTGGGGCTGCATAAAGAAGTTAGCCCCATGAGAAGATTGCTCGGTCAGTAAAGTACTAGCCACCCACACATGGGAACCTGACTTCAGTCGGCAGGTCTTACACAAGCGGCATGTGGATCTGGTGGCATGGGCTTTTTATGATCCCAGTGTTGGAGATGCAGAGTCAGGTGGGCACCTACCTGGAAGATTTGGGGGTGGGGGGTTGATTCTGCCTCAAGCAACAAGGCAGATCGACCTGAGGAATGACACTCAAAGTTGACCTCTGGCCTCCACGTGTACACACAGGCATGCACACCTACATACATGCAAATGTGCACATACGTGGACATATACACATACAAATGCTAACCCCAAAAGCTTACATAACTATATTACTCCATTTATATAACATTTCAGAAGTGGAAATCAGATTAATGATTGTCAGGGGCTTGGTTGTGGGGTAGAGGGAGGCGCCCATGGTTACAGAAGGGTGACAGGGGGACCCTAGTGGTACAGAACTGGGCGCCATCTTGGCTGGAGAGGGGAAACATGAACCCACACAGGTGATAAAAGTATACAGGGCTAAATACAAATGCACAAACAAATGCGTATGGCCCTGGGGAGCTGGAGTAGGGCGAGCAGAGTACACATGCACTGCCATTATAAGGCTACAGTACAGCTTTGCAATAGGCCATCATGGGGAGGGACTGCATAAATAACCCGTGTCCATCAGAACTCTGTATTTTCTTACACAACTGAATCCCAGTATACAGCCACTTCAACAACAACAACAACAAAAATACAATTAGAACTTAAGAACTAAGCCAAAGTCAGCAACAAAATATCCCAAGCTCCTAAGATAATTTTTGAGACAGGATCTCATGTAGCCCAGGCTAGCCTCCAACTTGTTTTGGGGCTTAGGATGACCTTACACATGAACCCCTGCTTCTACCTCTTCTATGCAAGGTCACAGGCAAGTAGTGCGCAGCTGAGGCCGTGTAAATAAAGCAATCACTCTACTAACTGGGCTACATTGCTAGCCCAAGATTTATTTTATTTTATTTTATTTTATTTTATTTTATTTATTTTTTGGCTTTTCAAGACAGGGTTTCTCTGTGTAGCCCTGGCTATCCTGGAACTCACTCTGTAGACCAGGCTGGCCTTGAACTCAGAAATCCTCCTGCCTCTGCCTCCCAAGTATTGGGATTAAAGACGTGTGCCACCCGCCCGGCCCGAGATTTATTTATTAAGTAAGCAACACTTTCATGATGCTTACTAATTGCCAGGATCCATGTTAAGTACTTAAATGGTGACTTATCCCTACTAGCACCATCTACGGTGTGTACCAGAGCACCGTCTACGGTGTGTACCACAGCACCATCTATGGTGTGTACCACAGCACCATCTGCAGTGTGTACCATAGCACCATCTATGGTGTGTACCATTACTACTTTTACCGCCACACACCCACACAAGAGTCAACAGTGAAGAAATGATGGATCCAAGCACAGGGAGCTGGGTCCTCAAACTCCCCCGCCTGTGGCGTCTGCAGCTCGCCTTGAAGACAGACAAGTGAGTAGCTGTGCCCAGGAGAAAACACAGGACAAATCCTTCCCACGACAAAGGCAACTGAAAACTCTCCGTGCTCCCAGCTTTAAGGGAAGCAAGCACAATGACCTGATTCTCAAGGGAGACCTCCCAGTCAGTGGGAGATGAATCCTTTGACTACTTTAACAGATATTGGAAACCAGAGGGAAGAGCTAGACACATTTAGGGGCACACTTCAGAGGGAAGGGCTAAGGAGTCATAAAAAGCAAATATATCTGGGGATGGGTAGAAGGGAAGGCTGAGGCTGCCTCAGACAAAACCACATAACTGCATCATGCTTAATACAGCCACCCCAGCCCGGCAGCTCTTCGGCTCCGTAGGCCTAGGACCACTTCTCTCCCTGGGGTAAACCCCATCTGCCATATCAGCCTCAACCCTCCAGGCTCTTGCAAATGCTCGACTTGCTGACATGGGCTCTGGAGACTGAACTGAGAGCTCAGGTGACATTCCAGGGTAGGCCTGTGGTGAGGCAGCCTGGCTCACAAGATTTTCAGATTATCAGTAGGGAAGGCAGGAATGTCATGGCCTGTGTACATGGACACGGGGACATTCATCAAAAAGACAGCTGTCATGAAATCACCGCCTCCCTTTCCCGATGAAATGGGATAATGGGATGGCACCAGTGGCTGTATGTGGACATGCACACCCAAACCCAAATATGGAAGAGAAATCATTTCCCAAAACAGGACCAAGGAGGCCTAGAATCAAGCATTCAAAGGACAGATGTCCAAGCAGATGGACACTGTGCCGTAGTGCTAATACTGGGAGCTCCGGTTCACACAGTTCCCGCTGAGTAATTGATGGGACCAGCACATCACTTGTGGTCCAGGCTGACACGAGGCCCCAGGGGTGTGTTTGCAGAGCCAGTCTTCACTGGTTTCCAGGGAAAGAACCTGTAGAGTTCTCAGTTGAATCCTGGCTGGGCAGTTGAGGAAAACTAATTGTAACTGGGAACTCTGTGCTGGAGAAAGGTTGTAAGAAACAGAATTCTCCACAGCCTATGGCTATGAGAAGAAACCTTCTGGGGTTCAGTTGGAAGTATCGAGAAGGAAACAGGAGTCTCAATTCACCATGTCACAGCGCAAAATGATTCAGGTCTCCGCAATGGGTTTTGTTGAGAAAGGACATTTTCTGGACTGGTGAGAAGTCACTTGCCACCAAACCTGATAACCTGACTTCAGTCCCTGGAACTCTCATGGTAAAGTGAGAGAACCCAGTCTTCAAAGTTCTCCTCTAACTTCTATACACATGCTGTTGTGCACACACACGCGCACGCATGCACACACACACACACACACACACACACACACACAAACACATCCATCCCCAGAGTAGGTAGAATTTCTGCTACCAGAAAGAGTGACCCCCACTTACTTCTTGCTTTGGTTCCTGATGTCTCAGTGCCTTCAGGTCTCGTGTCACTTACTGTCTGTGGAGAAAGGTCTCCAGACGTAAGAACCAAAGGTAGACAGGCTCTCAGCCCCTTAGACCTCGTGGAGCCTACAAACCACGCCTGGGGCATCTGCCTCCAGCCATCCAGTTAAGTAAATGTCAAACATCCCTCTAATCCACAGACTGTGGACTTTTCTGTTAGCAGGTAAACACATCTTAACGTTAATCCATTCGGCTTCCCTACAGTGACCTGCCCAACAATCATCTTATAGCTGCTAATGTCCACCTACCTTGCCCAGGGCAGAAATTTGCATGAAACCTTCTGTTCCTATCCAGTTCTTATCTAGAGGGGAGCCGTGGGGGTGGGGGAGTGTAGCGCCTGTAAACCTAGACAAGCTTGTCACTCGGAAGTCTGGTGTTGGTGACAAAGGCCCAAAAGTTAAACCCAGTAATGGGGGTAGAAGAAAAGAAGGAACAAAATGAGTGGAAGGGTCAGAAGGGGAAGAAGAAAGGGAAACGGGTGTTTTTTAAATGTGCCTTTTAAAAAGAGAGGTCTGCCTGTGTGCTATATCTCCATCATCACCGGGCTCATCCGTGAGCCCCGCAGCCACATGGTACATGGTGAATGACCGATGGCTTCTTAGCATTGCCTGTGCGTGACTTGGCCGGGCAAAACATATTTTGCATTAGCTTAGGTCCTGACATTCTATCATGTTCCCTGTCAAGAGGCCAAGTCATTCTTGGAACCCTGCACATATAACAGAACCCCAGCCGATGAGGTGGCTCTCTGCTGCCCCTCCTGCAGGGCAGTGGTCTGGCTGGCTGCTCTGTGAACAGAGCTTTACCAAGGAAAGGTCAGCAGCGTTGGCCAGCGTCTGCAGCCTTTTGGAGGAGGCTGTGTTACAAGGCATGGTGGTGTTATTTGTAACGAGTTGCTTTTAGCAGTCAGTGTCACTGCGTCAGAAGCTAAAAGTGGGATGGAGCTAGGTGCCCAAGGTTCTCAATGGAGCATGGCAGAAGGCTGAGGGAACGGCCATCAAAATGACACCATCCTTTCCCAGCTCCAAGCTGCCTTCGGTGACCCTTTCTCTGACATCCCGACAGGGGTGCTCTGTCAGGCTGAAAGAGGAGAACACCAGTGACACCTTACATGACGCTGTCTGGGATGCCTGTGGCCGGACAGTCGTGTGTCAGTGCCTTCCTCAAAGGGTATCAGCTCCCTAGTAGGGATACTGGGTCCTCAGGGACATGCAAGCTTCCCATCAGGCCCCCTGTGGAGGGCAGCTGCCAGGAAGAGGCTGGGAATCCTCCTGAGTCTGACTCAAGGCCTCCACAGGCCTCCCCTGCAGTCTCTTCTGGAGCTCCTCACTCCTGGTCCATTGCCTGTGATGACTGGGGCCTGCTGCATGCTCAGAGCTGTGTAGAACATCAATCATGAAATGAATTTAAGCAATATAAAGCAAGAGCTTCCCAGAGGCCATGTAATCCCTAGTTTTAAAAAAAGAATAGACCTTTGGGGCTGGAGATATGGCTCAGCTGTTAGAGCACTGACTCCTCTTTGAGAGGACCAGGTTCAATTCCCATCACTCTTCATAAGTAACTCCAATTCCTGGGGATTTGAAGCCCTCTTCTGGCCTCACTGGACACCAGGTATGGACACACATGCAGAAACACCCTGTACACATTTTGAAAACACAAAAATTGAAATTAAAAATGGAATTTTTGTTCTGCCATGTAAGTGAACAAGTGACTTGGGACGGACTGGTGGTGTGGATGTGTCAATAGGAGTCTAAGGTGTCATTAGCGAGAGAGGCAGGGGCTGGTGAGCGGAAGCTTCTGAGGAGATGGGATATGAGACAAGGCTTGAGGTTGTTAAGAACCCAGGTCGGCTCAGGGGCCAGGCCACATGCAGTGTGGTAGCTCCAAGGGGTCAGACATGACTGACAGAGAAGGACTGTAGCACACTCTGGTTGTGTGCATGGCAGCCTCAGGAGCAACACTCCAGCTCTCCTGCCTGTGAACAGCGGGCACATGCCTGCACTGCAGTCAGCGTGCCACGAAAGCTGATGGATGCACAAAGAAAGCCCACCCGACACCCCCATCCACTAAGGAGCCCCTCAACCAATACAGTTTTCAAATGCAGAGATTGTGAACTCAAGGGTCTGCATGGTCCAGGCACAGTGACAGAGCTGGCTGGAAGTAAGACGTAGCAAATGGGGAAGGGCCCAATAAAAAGGTGGCCTGCAGCCCAGTGCTGGGGCCAAGGGATATTTGCCTACGTCAGGTGGGGAGTCTGGCCTCATGTAGCCCAGGCTGGCATCAAACTCAGTAGATAGCCAAGGGTGACCTTGAACTCCTGGTCCTCCTGCCTCTGCCTCCCAAAGGCTGCGATTACTGATGTGTATAACCACATAAGGTTTCTGTAGTGCTGGGAATCAAATCTAGGGCCCCGTACATGCTAGGTATACATTCTATCAACCCAGCCACATCTCCGGCCCCATGCCAGACAATCTGAACATTATGAGGAATTCCCCATTTTTAAATGTTGGTAGTGTTCTTTTTAAAGAATGTACTTTGTGGACCAAGGAAACCACATACCCTAAAGACATACTCAACCTACTGGCAAGCTTTGGGTCAGAGAATAAGAAAACTTGGGCTCAAAAAGCCTATAGGCTAAAAAGATCCCAGCAAAGTTAATTTACGGTTATGGAGGTGAGTGGAACCCGATGTCTGCAGACAGGAAGGGGTAGCAAAGAGCCTGCCCAGGGACGGGAAGGTCTCGAGTTTGAGCTGAGCAGCGTTTGCAGGAGTGATGACATATGTCAACGTTCCTCAAGATGTACGTTTAAAAGGTAGGTGTGCACTGTATGGTGTGCACGTATAAGAGATGTGCAATATGAGTGTGACTTGGTGTAAGAAGAAAACAAGACAGGAAGAGATGGCTCAGCAGTCAGGCTGCCCCTCCATTCACAATACCCAATGGCACGGCGTACAGCTCCATGTCCAGAGCATCCGGTGCTCTCCTCTGACCTTCCTGAGCATCAGGAGGTGCACAGGCATATACAAGCAGACAAAACATCTATATACATAAAACAGTTTTTAATAAAGCACACAGTTCTCTCCTGCCTTCTGTCAGCATCCTGCTGGCCCACTGACTGCCCCCAGGACATGGTCGAGGTCAGCTAGCACTTTCTCCATGGAGCCTTTCCCAACCACCACCCCAGCCCTTGTTTCCTTGACTCATCTAGATCATCCCAGATGTAGCATTGTGAGCACCACTTTCTCTTTCAGCTACTCACAAGGTGACCCTCCCTGCATGCCTCCCTCAGAGCTCTGACCTTGGGGATGAGATGTCATTTCCACAGCCCAGACCTACACAAGGCAATCATTCCGCAAATACCTCACTGGCTCCTTTTGCAATCAGTCAACTAAAGGATACCTCTCCCCCTTTGCCACACCTATTTCCCTAGAGGTGACTAAGCAAAGAATTTAGAAACGTGAGATTGGGAGGGGCCAAAGGAGGAGCTTGGTGAAAAGGCCCCGCCTACAGGGAGCATTTATCATCTAAGAATTTTAAATGTGACTGATTCTCCTGCAACCAGCTGCAGGAATTCCCACTGATGATGAGCAATAGGTGTGCGCGCATGCGTGTGTGCGTGTGTGTGTGTGTGTGTGTGTGTGTGTGTGTACGAGTCCTAAATTACTTCTCTGGCCCAAAATACTCCAAGTCAATGGTGCCCAAACTTCAACAGTCATCAGGATTCCCAAAAGGCTTGTTAGAATATACCTAGGCCCACTTACAGATTAAGTATCTGGGAGCAGGGCCTTAGAGTTTGCCTTCCAACTGCTGTTCCCAGGACCTGCTGTCAACGACACTGGCCAGACATGAGCATGCTCTGGAAGCACAGAGCGTCACGGTACGCTAGCCTTCTCTCATTGGCACGCTTGACAAACTCACTAGATCGTGCCCTGTGCACAGCCACGTGAATGATGCAGACAGACTTACAGCCAACCGTTGTACTCTCACCTTTGCTTACCAGAAAAGGAATTGCTACTTCTGAGTGCCCTTCATGGGATTTGCTGTTGAAGCAGAAAACGACACCCACTTTTGGTCACTCCCCAACAGTCACATGGTCTCAGGTTCAAACACATGACTCTAAGAGTAAAGATTTTGAAATCCATGTCCATCAGTGAACTTGCCCACTTCTCCATAGGGCTCTGGTTAAATGAACCATTTGCCAGGTTCCTCCTTCAATAGATTCCCCTACTTCGTTCAACCACAAGAGGTCTCCATTATGGGTTCCAGCCTCTGTACTAGGTAGGGGGCTAATGAACTTTCTCAGAGACTAAGCCAGCCAAAGGGTCTCTCTAGCAGCGTCAGAAGGTGGAGGCAGCCTTCCAACAGACAGGCTAGCACGCTGCTCTGAAATAGCAGCCCTTGCTGTCCCTGGCAGGAGGTGCGCTCTGACATATTCAGTTACCAGTGAATGCCTGGGCATTAAATCTAAATGGCCCATGATATGGAATGCCCGGGCAGTGTGCACTTGGATTATTTATGCTTCTGCACCTGTGGAAGCTGAGATTTAATTATTTATTTCATGCTAGGTTTCCAACCTTGGGCTTCCAGTCAGCAAGGCAATAAAGCACGTGAGCTGAACTGCCATCAACTGTGGGACACCACTCAGCAGGAGTCAGAAAACTTGAGAACTTCAGAACCCAGGATGCCACCTTTCGTGATATCTAAAGATGTCCTAATGGAATTCAATCATGTGTGGAGAAGTTTTAAAACCCTTGAAATAATAACACCTGAAAGACCACATCTGTGATCTGTTCATTAGAGTGGGACACAGGATGGTGGAGGTACAAAGTCTGGACCACAGATGTCTAGTCTTTTTGGGGCGGGGGGTGGGAAGGGGCAAGGTTTCTCTGTGTAACCCTGGCTGTACTGGGTCTCGATCTGTAAACCAGTCTGGCCTCGAACTCCCAGAAATCCACAGTTCCTGTGCCTCCCAAGTGCTGAGAGCAAAAGTGTGCAGCCCTTGCCCCCTGGATATTTGCTGATCTTTCTTGACATACATCTGCCTTACTGTAGGAGGCCGATGGCTCATCTCGCTCTTATTCCTTCCCAACATGGGTAATGGTATGCTTCAAAATCATTATGACTCCCAAGTTAGCCCCCATCAGCTTTTTTTGTGATGTAACAAGGCGTATTTTCCCACACTGAAATGCTTCCTTACGGTAAAAGTCAGTGCAAGGATGTCAATAAGCCTATGGTTCAAAAATTACCATTTTAACCCCGTCTCTCACCCGGCGATCACTTTAGTAGAGCTGCTAAGAATTTACACCTCTTTACTCACCTCCTCTACACAATTCCTTCCCTGAATTAACTGGAGTCCAGCCTCCCGCTGTGGTAAGATAGACGGATTCCCACTGTGTCTTATACTCTTCTCTAGAGGGAGTGGTCAGTTTTCATATACAGTTTTAGAGATTCCCAAGGCCCCAGCAAATATTTGCCTACAGCTTCACTAAAGCTCCCGAAAGAAGGCTCCCTAAACTCCCAACCTAAGGGCCATGCTCACCCAGCCAAGCAGCCGTGCCCAAGGACGGATTCACCTCAGCAACGGAGCAACATGCTCTAACCTCAAATGTGATAACAGGACCATGTTCTTGGAGGATTAAGGTTCCTGCTTAGGTTTGGTCTCGGTCCTTGGTTCTCCCAAAGTGCTTGTGTTGCCTGTTTTGTGTGAGTCTATTCTAGCTCACGGGGATCCCCATGGTTACTGAGGAGTTTGTCTGTTGACAGGGATAAACTAAACTCTGACTGGATGAATGACTGTCTGCCATAACACACCTGCCTGAGGACCAGCAGGAGGGAAACCATGAATCTCCTCCACACAGGTGCTTCTGCCCCTCCTAACTCTCTGACCCAGTTACTGAGGAGAAACTTGAGAAATTTAAACTTGAGCCAAATATATCACTGGTTCATTCTGTCGGACAGACTTAAATAGGTTAAAGACCACGGGAAGGGCTGGAGAGATGACTCACAGGTTAAGAGCACTTGCTGCTCTTCCAGAGGTCATGAGTTCAATTTCCAGCAACCACATGGTGGGTCACAACCATCTGTAATGGGATCTGATGTCTTCTTCTGGTGTGTAAGTGACAGTGTACTCACATATACATAAAATAAGTAAATCTTTCAAAAAAAAAAAAAAAAGACCATACGAAAACCAAGCCAGTTTACCAATAGTAAGGCTAGCTATCCATCGATAACAATGGTTTACCAACATGGGGGCCTTGTAATTTAAACTATGCATTGGCATGTTAAAATGGTTCATATGTAGTCTAATAAATTCATATGCACTCTCCCATTTTAATATGGTAAGAATAGAATGTATATTAATGGTAATATATAAGTTTGATAAATATATACAGTTTGACAAATTTATATGTACTCTCCCATTTTAATATAACAAGAATAGAATATATATTAATGATAATATATATGTAGTTTGATAAATTTATATGTACTCCCCTGTTTAATATGACAAAAATAGAATATATTAATGTTAACATATATAAGCAAAATCTTCATATTCTTTGAGATGATATGCCATTTAAAATGAGTATCATTCTTAGACAAGAAAGTAATTCAATGAAACAAAGAAGAGTAGCTAACCCACCAACCATGCAGTTTTAAAATGGTCATGTTCATTGGAAGAGCAGTTGCCTAGCGTGTTTAAGGCCTTAAGCTCTATCACCAGCGTTCAACAGGTAAATAATGTCAAAGGTCATGTTCATGCTCATGCTAGAAATGGGCAAGTGCTCAGAAACACATGGTGCCGTGGGAAGGCATAAAATAGAAAAGGACTATGACAAATAAAGCCATTGAATCAACTCTCCCCCAATAAAAGGAACCATTGAGCTGGAGGTATTGCTGGTTCACTCTATCAAGCTTTTAAGGAACACAAGCCCTTCCCAAAGTGCTCTGCAAACCAGGAAAGGATAAAGAAGCCCTTCTTGTTCTCTGAGGACAACAATCCTAATACTAAGATCAGAAAGAAAAAAAACTAGGAGGAAAGAAAACTACATAGCAAATGGTCTTTGTGCATAAGATGGGAAGATCATCAACAGAGTGCTTGTAGACAGAACTTGACAATGTTTTAAAGAAGTGCACACCATGTCTGTCATGGTTTGTATCGATTGTGAGCTTAGCGGGATATACAGTTACCTTGAAAACAAGTCTCTGCATGTGTCTTCAGGGTTTCTGGGTTACAGTAACTGAGGTTGTAAGACCCTAACTGGGCAGCACCCTTCCCAGGCTGGGTACCGTGTGACCAGATGGCCTCAGGTTTCTATTACCACGTCATCCTCACTGGGACAGACTGCGTCCCTTCATGCTATGTCAAAACAAACCTTTCTTCCCTCCCTTGAGTTGTTTCTTTCCAGGAATTCCGTTACAGCAATAAGAAAAGTAACTGGTGACAAGTGAAACTTAGTCCCAAAATGCAAGGGTGGGTCGAGATTCTAAAAATCAATAAATAGAACCCCAGCACATTAACAACACGAAAGAAAAGCACACAGTCATTAGCTCAATGCATAAAAAAGTCTGTGGCAACAATCTAACCCTCTTCATAATTAAAAATGGAAACTGAACACGCTGGGATAGAATGAACCTTCTCAACATAATCAATAGCTGCGAGAACCCCAAGGCTGAAAGCACACCTAATGTCAAAGACTTAAAGACTTAAAGACAACCAAGATTGAAATAGTTGTCCCGAGTGTCAGGAACCAGACAAGGATGCCACCCCTTCTGCATATGGCTAGAAATTCTAACCAAAGTAATGAGGCAAGCAAAGAAAAACCATTTAAATTGAAATTTCAGAAGTAAAATGTTTTCACAGATGATATGATGTTACATGTAAAGAGATTTAAATGTATTTCTTTGTGTGTGTGTCTGTCTGTCTGCCTTTCCTACCTCCCTTCCTCCCTCTCTTAACTTTTATAGCTAATAAGCAAATACTCATGTTGTAAAACCAAAATATAAAATATTTTTAGTCAATGTAATCTTATCAAAATGAAATTCTTTCAAAACTATATATAAAAAAAAAAAATCCTCCAGTTCACACAGGCTCTCAAAAGACAAATAGCAAAAATAATCTCCAAAAATAAGGACAAGGCTGGAAAGCCCACACTGCCTGATTTTGAAATGATCTACAAGCTATAGTAACCAGAGGAATTACACTGGCATAAAGACAAACATAAAGACCAATAGACTAGAACAGACAGCCCATAAAAGGAAACGCACTCACACAGTGTTGATTAATTTTCAACAAGTGTCTCAAAAAGACCATTCGATGGGAAAAGAAAAGTCTTGTTGGTGAATAATACTGGAAAATTTGTCGGGCCAGAGAGATGCTCAGCAGCTAAGAGCACTGGCTACTCTTTCAGAGGACCCAGCTTCCACTCTCACACCCACATGGCTTACAACGATCTGTAACTTCAGTTTCAGGGGATCCAACACCTTCTCTGGCCTTCACAGATTCCAGGCACACACATGGCACATGTATGTAAGTATAGGCAAAACACCCAAACACAGAACTAAGAGAAAAAAGAAAATCTGGATACCCACATGCAAACAAATAGACCATTACTTTATACACTATACAAGAACACATACAAGTGGGCCTGGAGAGATGGCTCAGTGGTGAAGCCTGCTCACTGCTCTTCTAGAGATCCTGAATTCAGTTCTCAGGACCCACATCTGGTAACTTGTAACTGTAAGTCCAGCTCCAGGACACCCCACACCCTCTTCTAACATCCTGGGTGCCTGCACACATGACATTGGCTCACATAGACACATAAACATAAATAAAAATAAATATCAAAGGCCTAAACCCAGAACTGAGCTGTTTAAGAAAGAACATAGGATCTGGCTCCAGTCCCTGACATACAGCACCAGAGTACAAGGCAAAGAAAGACATGAGTAAATAGAACAGCATCAAGATAAAATCTAGACGGTGAAAAGATGATCCCTAGACTAAGAGAAAATACATACAAACCACATATATCTGATAGTGGGTAAACATCCAGAATAGAAATCCTACAACTCAGCAATTAAAAATAATCAAATTCAAAAGTAGGCAAAGGTCATGATAGACATCTCTCCAAAGATACCTGAGAGGCATTTAATTAAACATGTTGAAAGGTGCTCGCTGTCATTAGCTGTAAGAGAAATGCAAACCAAAGCCACCCACCATGGTGGCCACTGCCACGGTGTTGTTACTTCACACCCATGAATGATGGGCATTGTGCTTCTTAGAGTTGCATATCTTGGTGCTGTGACAAAACACCTGACAAGTGATTTCAGGGAGGGAGGGTTCCCGTGGGCTCGAGGTTTAAAGGGACACAGTCCATCATGGTCGGGAAGGCATAGGGGCAAGCAGGCTTTATGGTCACAGAGTGTGCAGCTGAGATTCCTCACATCTCAGTAGAACAGGGAGCAGAGATGGAACAAGAAGTGAGGAGGGCAGGGGATAGGGAGTGCTGGCTAAAACCTCAAGGCCTGCCCTCTAACAATCCAGTTATAGTCGGATCCTGCCTCCCAAAGATTCCACAACTTCCCAAAATAGCACGAGTAGATGAGAACCAAATTGTCAAATGAGAGCCGGTGGGGGGTAATATGAAATGTTTCATATTTAAACAGTTACAGCCATAATAAAAGCAAACAATAGAAGTGTTTTCCGAGTAATTGAAGATTCAGGAGATTGATGATCATCAGGAATTCAAGCCAGCATGGAAACTCTGTCTCAAAAAAAAAAGCAAACAAAATTTTAAAAAGTTCTTTTTAAGAATATGAAGATCGGAAGGAAGGTGGATCTGAGTTTGAGGCTGACCTGGCCTACATAGCAAGTTCTAGGACAGCCAGAGCTGAGACCCTTTCTCAAACCAAAACCAAAACCAAACCAAACCAAAACACAAGAAAAGACCATG
>JADRCD010225193.1:0-17931 GCA_019843815.1 Montemys delectorum | reverse complement strand
CTTGTTACCATAATAGTGTGGCACCAGCCTTCGCTAAGTTACATATTGCTTTTATAACTTAACCGGAATGGAGTACATAGATCACTTTTCCAACAATACTCTCCCCCCTCTTACTGGCAGAGTTTGGTGAATCTTGTGCCAGTAATAAATTGTACATTGGGAAAGTCCTACTCCCTCGTTAAGGAAGCTAATGACTTGTACTTTTTGAAACCATATTTGCCAAAACAGTCTCTTCAGACACTTAGAGTTCTCAAAGCTCTATTTTCTTTGGCTTGCTTAAAATGCGAATTGAATAATCTCTGGTTCTGGTGGCTCAGATGCGTCCATTGCCAGCAGTGAACGCTGGCCTAGGGAAATGAGGCTCCCATTACCTAAGGGCAGAGAGTCTCCAAATGATTATTAAAGATGTTCAAGAGGTTATATACCTTGGGCTTGGGGATGCAGTCTTCACTTTAGATAGAGGCAAAGTGGAGTTACTGTAAGAGAGGTTGACCCCCAGACCCTTTTTATGTGAGTACAATGTGGCTTCCCATCGTCTAGAAAGCTCCAGGAAGGGTTGCTTATCACTAATCAACAGTGTGACCAAAAGACAGAATTAAGGTTTATGTAATACTAGCTGTCGAACACTGCTTCCAGATTTAGTTTAACAAGTATACGTCACTTATAATTACGAATATGTGCATTTTAAAATAATACCTGAGATTTTATAATAATACATATAATATTAATATCAAGGCTATCTTTTCTGAACATAGGAAGATTTGTAGAATGAAGGAATAATCTCATACTGCTTATTGAAGGTAAAAGCCATACACCCAGTCATTGGACAAGCTTCCTGTTTTCTGCCAACTAAGTGACTACTCTGTCAATTTATTAGAAGTATGACATAAGTCCTGTAGAGCAATAGACCAGTGAGGAGGAATTGTGAGCTGGAATAACCAGGACTCAGGCGTCTTCTGGTAGCCCTCTTACATCCTACCTTAATAAAAGTACAAGAAGCTAGCTAGACCTTTCCCTTAAGCACAAGACTCAACAGTCACAATACTGCCTGTCCTTCGACATGACTTGAAATCAGAAAACCTAGAAGGAAAAGGTTGTGTCATATTTTTGATAAATATAAAAATTACTAATTTTCTCCCAGTGAACTGGACTATAAGAATACTATTTGTGAAATATTTGATGCTGATTATAAGCTCTGTAAAGATTGTTAACTTTAAATCATCTTGTATTTCTTTTAAGCATCTGCATGTTGCCTTGAAAGTTGTGGCACTCAGAACAGGTTACAGTGGACATGAATTTAAGTCCTGCGCCAGGACTTGAGAGGCTGGGTCAGGGAGATCACTAATTTAAGGACAACCTCGGAGATATATATATATATATATATATATATATATATATGTATATATATATATATATATATATATGATCCAGATTAGCCTGACGTACATACTGAATTTCTGTCTATAAAACAAAAATGAAACAAAAAGAAATATGCCTTGAAATTATGTATATGTCTTGAAATCATGTACATATTGGAGGGTTTCTTATTTCTTTCCTTCAGTTCTGGAGGGTGGCTATTTCTTTCCTTCAGTTCTGGTAGTTGAACCCAGGACCTCCCAAATGCTATGCTCCTGTATACCAAGCTATACACTACCCCTAAGCTATAGCTATAACCCGCTTTTTTTTTTAACCTCTTAGCTTTGTGTTTGTCTTGGAGGAGGGTTGCTTTTTTTAATTTGGGTTTGGATTGTTTTTGTTTGTTTGTTTGTTTGTTTGTTTGTTTTGAGACAGGGTTTCTCTGTGTAGCCCTGGCTGTCCTGGAACTTACTCTATAGACCAGGCTGGCCTCGAACTCAGAAATCCGTCTGCACCTGCCTCCCAAGTGCTGAGACTAAAGGCGTGTGCCACCACTGCCTGGCTGAACTCAGACTTTAAGCCTCATGTTTTTCGTGAGGTGTGATGAGGATGGCAGGAAGTCTGTGCCCGCAGACAGGAGCTCCGGAACTGTGTGGTCACTGTTGTTCTCCATACCTCCCTTGTCTCCACGCTGCTGATGTCACTGTTGCCACACTCCTGTGGGGATTTCCATGCTCATGCCCCATGGGCCGCTTTTATCAAGGTGTTCATTTGTGTCCAGGAGCTTGTTGTTTGCCTTACTGTATTTATGCTTGTGCCCGATGTAGTTTGAGTAGTGAACCTTCAGAAGGTCAACACTTCTTGGTCGCATACAAAGAACAACCACATGTCAACAACGCACATGGAGCCAGTCTCCCCTAGAGCTGCCGATAGACACCTGGCTACCGTACACTTGAGTTCTTTGTTTGTAATGATGTATCAGATACTTTAAAAATTAATTTTAATTAAAGACAAGTTTTAGGGGTAGAGAGACGGCTCAACAGTTAAGAATTCTTGCTCCTCTTGCAGCTTGGTTCCCAGCACCCGTGATAGGGGCCTCACAGACGCCTGTAACTCTAGCTCCAGAGTATCTGGTACCATTTTACCACTGCAGGCACCAGCAAGTACACCTCACACACACACAAACACACCTGAGTGCTGTACACACACAAATAGAAATAAAATTTTAAGTAATTTAAAAGGTATAAGTGGTAAATAAGAAAATAGAGAATGCAAAATAATATTCAAAATGTAATTGATAGCCAGCAAAATGGCTCAGCAGGTCACTTGCAACTAAGCCTGACCTGAGTTCATTCCCCTGGACCTGCATAAAAGTCAGCATAAAAATGTATTAATTCATGAACTCATCAGATTTTTTTATTAATAGCATTATAATTAAAATACTTTAGAGAATACATAAAATGCATTATTGGAAATAACTTCAAGTCAAATATTCAAATATTTGTTAAACTTTGCTAAGTGCCAATAGTCAGCTTCAATTGTGTTAAAATCACGATAGCATAACGCCTGTCCTCATTCGTTATGGAAAGACAGAAAGCACAGGTAAGCAAATGCTGTTGACTTCATATCCTTCATTACACAACCTCTCTTGGCCTCCTAGAAGGAAGGGTACAGACAGCATCTTCTCTGGGGCCTCCTGAGGAGGCCATCAAGCATAGGCACATTCTGGAGGGACAGTTATGACTGCTGAAAGTGGGGTCCTCCGTCACTCCAAACCACCTGTATGTGCATTTGATTCATCAGAGCCTTTCTTTCTTCCCATGTTCCACCTCTGCCAGAAATAAGGATCTACAGCGGAAAGTGTTCCAGATGGGTAAGGGGAGGAAATAGCCACTGGGGTCTGAAGAGTTACTTCCTTCTGTTTTTTCCTCTTAAAAATACATAGTTCTCACTTTTCCTGTTAATTGTTTAATCTATCAGTTTGGTTAATTTATTAGAGGGGAAATAAAGACCACAAGACCACGAAAGGTGCCATAAGGAGCAAGGCTCCTCAGGAGGGGACGCTTGCCTGTCAGCAGGTCCACACCCAAGTACCATGCCTGAAAAGACTCCAGCACACAGCAACACATCTCTGGCCCAGGTTCACAACGGACCAACCCTTAATTCATTGCTTAGACTAAGGCTGAGGACATATCATTAGTGGACTCAAGGCTCTTTACTGTGTTTCTGTAACCCCCATTGTTGCCCAGCCCTGACCATCTTTCTTTCTTTGCATATGTATGGATTCCTAAGATCAAAGAGTGAGAACCCCATAATGCAGCTGTCCAGACTCCCTACCCAACTGGAAAATTAACCCAGAAGTAAACATTTAGTGTACTCAATCACTAGAATCCTCTCTGCGGCTTTCATTGCTACATTTGCAGGGGGTGGGGTTAAATTTACTTAAATAATATGTGCATGTTTTTGACATCAGAACTCATAGACTTGTAATTTGATTAGCAAATTCTAAAATGATTTTATAATGACTTGGGCAGGCTGAAAAGAAGGCTCAATAGTATAAAGAACATTTTACACGTGCAGAGAACCTGCGTTCTAGTTCAGCACCCACATAGCACTGATCACAGCCACCTGGAATGCTACCTCCAGGATCTGGCACCCTCTTCTGGACTCTGAGGGTACCTGCATTCATGTGCACATGTCCTTATATAGACACATCATGCATAATTTAAATAAATATTTTTAAATTATTTGCAAGTATATTCTTAGAAATTTAGATACAATGACATGTAAAATGTAAGTGAATACATGTGTAGAAAGAAGCTATCCTCTGAGAGGAATGGCTCCACAATTGATTAGCCTTTGATCCCAGCATTCAGGAGACAGAGGCAGGCAGACCTCAGTGAGTTTGAGACCAGCCTGTTTTACATAGTGAGCTCCAGGCCAGCCAAGGCTGCACAATGAGAGCCTGTCTCAAAAAAAAAAAAACAAAACAAAACAAAAAAAAAAAACAAAAAACAAAAGATGAATACCTCTTTTATATGATAGTAAGGGAAGAAATTGGGCTCCCAAAGCACCAGATCACTCTTAATCAACAAATGCGTGAATAGTTACAAATGCAAAGAAAATACTTTATGCACTCTGCTGGTCATTAGCACAGGAGATTTATTGTGTTACAAGTATATTTTATGGGGCATGGGAGGGTGTTTAATAACATGGGAAAATTGATGTAGCTATGTTTTAAATTATCTCATAATAATAGATTCCTAACTTTTAGAAATGATTTTTCAAACCTTTTAAAACTTCATATGCATCCTGATGGACTTTTTTAATCCCCAAAAGATAGAGATGGGACTGCTAAAATTATTTATTTTATTAATAAAGACATGGTAATTTATTCACTAACTATCTGGGCCCTGAGAATGGCCAATGTGGCTTTTGCCCATTTTCTCCTGTGAGCTGTCCCTGCATCTTTAAAGAGAGCTGATAACAGAGGATGCTCTTCTGACTGGAACATTCATCACTTGAAATAATCCTTGCAAAAGAAATCAGTCACTGTTTTTTTTTTTTTCCTAGAAATGACTGTGTTTGCTACCAGGCAAGATTTGTGACCCACATACACATTTAGGTTTGAGTTAGAAAGAGTAGCAACATTTTTATAAATACCATTTTACAAAATGGAATGTGTTTTTGTATGGTTATGTTCTTAACAATAGAGATACATGCCTGTAATAACCACAAGTTGGGAAATGGAGGCAGGAGGATCAGGAATTCAAGGCCAGCCCCAAGCTACATGGCCTGGGCTGCATGGAATCCTGTCTCAAAATAAACAACTGCCCAAACATAAATAAATGATTAAAAGTAGCACTTTTGAAACAGCAAAAGGCACAGATATGGTTGATTCCATTTTACCACGTTATAGAAGCTGATCGGAGTGCTGGGGCTCCTTTTCCAGCCCATAACATCTTACACTTTCTGTATGCCTCTGTCTCTCTGCAAGTGAAAATGGTTTAAGACAGTCTTACTGTGTAAGCCAGCCTGGCCCCAGCCTGGGATCTCCTGCCAGAGTCTAGTGATATGGTTACAGATGTCACCACCCCTCTGCTACCACCACAAAACAAGTTCTGTCTTCCTGTCCACTTAGAAGACATTTTTTACGCTTACTCTATGTAAGGAAAGAGCTTCATAGTTTCCACTTCTTACAACTAAATTATTGGATTCAAATTCATAAAATGAGAGAGAAAGAAAAAAACCCTAAAATATAAGGATTTGTTTTCTGTTATATTTTTTTTTTCAAGAAGCACAGTCCTCCCCAACCCCTTTGGATCTAAAACTTTAGGAAAATTTCAACATGGTTTATAGAGAGATTTAGTAGCTTGGTTTTCATTAATGCAATAACAAATATGTGTAAATATTGGCAGGCCTGGAAACTTCCGAACAGTTTTTGTGATATAAGAAACTAGTATTTAACCATTAGTACTGCCATCCTAATTTCATTAGCATGACTTCTTTACACACTTTCTCCAGTGACGCAAATGCAGACATGAGTTTTTGGAACACCAGCCCCATGGCTTCCCTTCTCTCTCCTTCGTTACTTATGTTGGACAAACTGCCCTTGTCACTTGCCAAAAAAAATCCCACAGTTCCGTAGACTTCAGTTTTTAAGGTCTCTTGTGTCCTCCTTAGACCACCACTTTGTCTCTTTGTGATTAGAAATTGGACACTTCTCTTTGATGGCTAACAAACCAGACTCTGTTACTTGAAGTCCTTCTTAGCAAGAATGTAGCAAACAGCAGATCCCAGAGGGACCCTGCAGATACAACAGCGGGTCCTGTTGGAACACATCCTTGGAACACAGACCCAATTAGTGGTTTTGTTTTCTAGCATACTTCATGAGATTTACATTAAGGTGTGATTAGAAGCCTCTGCAGAGCAGAGGATTGGAAACTGGGTGTAGTTTCCTTTTCCTGGGTCAATGTACAAAAGTGACTAGGGGTTCCCAGGACTCTGCCAGTTTCTGTGCTCTTTTTCTGTAACCAGTTCCAGAAAAGTATGAAGCTTCAAGCTCAGATGTCCATTATTCCCCCACTCTAATCAGTTCCATGGATCGAAGAAAATGGGAGGTTATCTGTTCTACCAGCATGCCTCGTTTTCACCCTTACACCGCCCCCTTTGCCTTTTTGTGCTATATTTTAGGAGAGTCTGCTGTTGGAGGTTTTTTTTTTTTTTTTTTTTTTTTTTGTTTTTTTTTTTTTTTTATACTATTTATCTTCATAACTCTTTTTTACCTCATTTTTCTTCCCTTCTGCTTTCTGGATTTTGTAATTTATTTTTGTAACCTTTCCAGTGATGTCCTGTGGCTTATGCTAACATATGATAAATAAATCACATAGTTGTGTTTGTAGAAAGACCTTATGACATCAAATCATACTTAATAAGAGCTGAGAGGTTGTTTGGTTCTTGTTTTTTAGGAAATATGGCGTGAACTCTGTTCTTTTCCCATTTTAGCCATAGGACATTGGTACTTTTGGAAAATGAAATGTTCTAAGCTTCTCTCATTCTCTTATCTTAAATAGTTAACTAGATCCCATTACCACCCACCCCTACTCTCCCAATTCCAGCTCATGTCTTATTGATTTATTGATTTATTTTAACCCACTGACACCAATTAGTGTGGCCAGTCTGTGCACTGGTGTAGGGCCACCGCTGGAGCATGGTGGCTTATCACTGACCCTCCCTCCCACCTCTAGAGCCTTTCTGTTAGCCCCTCCCGATTCTTGCTGGACTTTTGACTGGTCTGATCTTGTGCTGGTTGTGTGCCTACAACTAGGAGAACTGAGCTCATCTGTGCAGCAGTGGTCAGTCCCCCTAACCTCTAGCACATGGTCTTTCTGCCCTAGGTCTTCCATGACCATCCCCTAAGTCTTGATGGGACAGGGTGTGAAATAGATTCCCCATCATAGCTGAGCTCTCCACAGGCACTTATGCTCTGTACTTTGGTCAGTTGTAGCTCTATTAGCCGCCATTCACTGCAAAAAGAACTTCTCTGGTAAGGGTGGAGATATACTTGGTGTAAATGTAAGTAGTAGATTTGGGTGTTCAATCTAGTTTACCCAAGTCTTAACTTTAGGAACTAGACTTTAAAAGTAGGGCTTGTCCTAACCTCTCAGTTACTCTACTGCAGACTACAGTCTGTTTATATTGGATGGGCTTTTTGTTTTGCTTTCAATGTTGCAGTTGTCTTGTCTAACTCTGTAAGGAAGACTTTTACCTTCCATTTTCTCTGTCTTCCTATCATGATTTACTTCTCAGAACACAGTGACTCTACCTCATAGAAAATGGTTGTTTCAGGAGAATTGCTGTGGAAAGAATTCTGGGTTGGAATTATTAATACCTAGTCATCTGATATTTAGGATATAGTTAAGCAGGGTCACTTAAACCTTTTCCACTTGTGAACTCCTTTTTCCTGACAATCTTTTTACATAACCTCAGGCATATCTACATATAGATATAGATACAGATATCAGGTATATAATCAAACACATACTGATAATAAATCTTGAAAAATTGTTTAAAAACAATTCACTAACATATATGTATATAATTTTCTACATCTAAAAGATTAAAACAAATTTGCATACTAATGAATGGGTGTTCTCATTTATCTTTACATAAACAAAACTTGGTTGGAATGTTTATTCTGTAAGAGTATCAGATATTTTCAAAGATTCATACTTTAATTTTCTAATCAATGATGAGAATACCACTTCATATAAACACATGGTAAAAAGTAGCAAAAGTATATTTAAAGCTATTTCAGAAATTTTAATACTGTTTTAATCATACGCCAAAATTCATTGAACATTTTGTATGGGGGCCTATAAGTAGGTACCCACAGAGTCCAGAAGAGTGTGTCTGATCCCCTGGATCTAAAGATACAGACAGTTGTGGGGTTCTCTGCATACACCAAGGCCACAGAGGAGCAATCCATGTGAGGCAAAAAGGAAATTCTGTTCAGCACAGCCCAGTAGCTGATGTTGGCTCAAACTTCTAGCATCTTACACCAGCAGTTTATTTAAGGCTGTTTAAGGACAGTACGAATTGGAAAATGGTTTCCTGGAGGAACACAATCCCTTGCACACAAGGAGACATAATTACATCAAAACTCTTCTCAAAGTACATGTCACTTCCCCCATGAAGATGAGTTCTAGAGATAGGCTATGTGTGTTATCTTAAGGGCCTGGGGAAGGATCTGGTGTGATCTCAGGCATAGAGAAATGCAGGGGTCATCTGGGCTATTAGCTACCTCTTGTTCTGGTTGGGGGAGTTTGGGGGAGCCCCTGATAATACAGGCAACACAAGGACTACCTAGGCTACTGGAAACTTCCACTCACTCCGACTTCTGGGTGGAAAGTAGGTTATACATCTCTTACATTGAAGAGAAAATTGTGTGTTTAATGGTCCTAGTTCCCCTGGTGATTATGCATAAGCACAGCAACCTTAGTGTCCCAACAAGTTGTGAGCTGCCTGGCACAGGCGCTGGGAACTAAGCGCTGGGCCTCTGGAAAAGCGGCAAGGGCTCGTAACCATTGAACCATCTCTGCAACCCAAACTCATTTATTTAATGAAACTCAAACAGCAATTTGTAACTTCAAACATTTGAACACACTACAACCCCAATTATACTAATTTGACATTTATATGCTGAGGAATATAGTAAGAAATTATGACAGGAGTTTGTTTTCCATGTTACACTGTTGTTTCTGTAAGAGCAGAAACCTTTGAATATAAATTTAAAAAGGCACTGCAGCTCATAACATACAATGGTTTTGAATCCAAGCAGAGATGTTTCAGGTAGCATTCGTAATGTTGTACAGCATGATGTTATGGACAGAGCAGTGTACTACGCATGCTGGGTTTCGAGAGCCAAGGCTTCAGTAGAGCCAAGTGCCACAGCACGGGCAAGTACTGACGGAAACACCTCAGATTCACCATGTATTTAATTTTGAATTAATTTTGGAGTGTACTACTTTCAGAAACCATTTAGTGCTGCCAGAGGTTTTGTGACATATCCACTGCCAGTGATGTGAAGATGTGGGGTTTTGTTGACTCAGCAAATGAGCTCTTGTTTTCAAATATATTTGTATTTGTTTCTGATGTATCCCTTCTTTACCACTTTAATATTCTTAACCTGAATGTTATCATGTGCTATCAATGTTTCTCAATTTACCACTCTATGTCTGTAGTGGTGTTGAGAAGATGTATAATGCACTGCTTAGATTCTGTATTCCTAAGGTATCTAAATGAAATTAGAGTGTTTGGTTATTACATGAGCATTTATACTTACATATTCTATGTTTTGAAAAGCTCTGAAATTTATCATTATTATTATTATTATTATTATTATTATTATTATTATTATTATTTGATAGCATAGTTAACTATTCATTCTATCAGTTTAGCCAAACTTCCTTTCATCTGGGTTCAGGTGCTTTCTATCTTTTGGTGAGAATGTAGTCTCCTCACCCTGCACAGCAGCAGCAATAGCCATATGACAGTCCTGGTGACAGGCTTATGTGGACCAGATAGTGCTGACTCCATTGGGTCCGAGTAAGACATGCCCTGAGATCCTTCAAGAGCTCTGCACACACATCCATAGCAGAAAAGGGAGAGCTGCTTTAAATCCTGAGGTGCCTCCATGTATGCCCTTAGGTTGTTCATGGGAATAATGAGGAAGGCTTTCTGATAACTGTATTCTTACCCTTTGTCTTTGATAGGGTGTTCCAGTGATGGCAATCAGGGACAAGATGATCTCAGAAGGACTGGACCCAGAGCTACTGGAGTGAGTAATAGTTCTATAAAATCACACCTACACAGTATGAAACGTGTCAGTTACAACGACAAAAAATTATTCCAAGCTCTCTCTTGTTCTTCCTATACTGTGTTTTATAGTTGAGGATATGATCATCATAAATCATGCCCATGCTATGTTAAAAAGAAAAGGAAATATCATAGGCTACTAAAGCCAGCCAAGGCCCACTTTAGGAGATAAAATTCAGTAATGAGTCTGCTCAGAATTTGGTGGCTGGGAATATGTTGTTTGTTCTTGCTGTCACTGTTGTTTTTGTTGCTTTGCTATTGTTGTTGTTCCTCAAACTGACTTTTTCTTTGGCAGTGATGTGACAAGATATTATCTACCTCAGTTTCTACTCAATACATAAGAAATGTATTCTACCATGACCTAGGTTAAGCCAGTCCAAGGAGTAACTAGGATAAACAGTAGTCCTGGTGCACATTCATGGTTATTATGAAACAGATGCCAGCTGATATGTGTATTATAAAATGTCTCTTAGAAATGCTGAGAAATGATGGCTCAGAACATTGATAATAATTCATCCCATCCATGCCAACCTTGCTATGTGGGTCATTTCAATAAATTATATATCTCAATGCATTCTTCACAACTCTTCTCCTTTACAATCATCCAGACACTTGTAAAGAGTCTCTCTAGTTGGAGTTTTCACTTGCCCTGTGTTCTCCAGGCATTCAGACTGTGCTAGCAGTATGCTTTGGAATTTTTCTTGGCTCCAGCACTTGAGGAGAAGGTGTGCATTTTGGAAATGGAACACCATAAAAGTCATCTTCTCGTGTTTTATCTTCAAAAATGCAAAATTCAAGAATGTCTTTAAACCTGCCAACAATGGATTTTCCAACATGTATGTTCATTTGGTGTGTTTCAAATGGCAAAAGGATCAACTGCAATAATGTGGCTTGGTGACTTGAACAATAGATATCTGCGTTGTTTAATATGTGTTCTGGAAATTGTTTCTGACATTTTAAAAGTAGATGAATTGTGGCGTGTAGTTTAATAAGAATTGGACATTTGGATTTAATCTATTTTGGTACTCACTTTGTATAATTGTAAGTGCATTTACCATGGATTGAGATTCTTTTTGCTTCTGGAAATACACAATAGGCCATAAATAATAACGAAGATCAAAAGTGACCTTTAAAATGGTGACATTTCACTCTGGAGTACAGGAAAGCCAGTGTCCTGTAAGCATCTGCACAGCCTACATGTCTGGTCTGTGGTCCACTTGTTTCATTTCCTTTCCTTCCCAAACAGAGTCTCTGCATGGAGTTGTGTCACTCAACAGCTATTGACACTACAAGCTGAAGTCGCCTTTGCTCCTTTCCTCTTCCCTACCATGTCAGGCTCTATGACTCGTCTCATCTTGAGTATCACTTAACGTGTGCCCGCATGCCTACAGCCCACTGCTGCTCACTCTGTCTCCATGTCAGTCTCTATGACTCTTTCCATCATCAGTATCACTTACTTGTGCTCACAGGCCTACAGCCCACCATTCCTCGTTCTGCCTCTCATCATCTCTCACTGAATTATGACAGTAGCACCTGATGTGCTTTTCTGTTCTCTTTCAAGCCATCCCAGTCAATACATGTGGATTTGCTCATCACTTCATTCTTGTCTTCAGCGCAGAGTGTATAACTGTCACATGTAAATGCTTTTCCCATTGTGTCCTGGATTACTTCTCCAGCTCTTGCTACTTCTGTGCAGCCATTGCAAATGACCTGTATTTATCTGAGCCTAACATCTTCCTGTTCCCTTTTGACATTTTTATATGTTGTCTTCACTCTCCTCAGAACCCCTTTCTTTCCCCTATCCTGTTGGCCTAGGCGACTCCTTGTTCTTCAAGAGGATTAGGTGTCATCCCAGGGATACAGTACACTCTTATATTACCATTAGCCAATCTGAGTGTATGTCATTGTCCATAAATGGTGAGAACATTCAGCTGAGATGAGATGGGTGCCAAGTTGGAGGGTAGATTCCAGTAACAGTTAGCATGGCCTTACAGAAAGCTTCCATAACCACGACCTAGAGGCTCACTTCTGACCCATTACTTCATGGGTACATGCGATGGCCACCAGGAGCACCAACAGTCGCCACGACAACCACTCCCCTCTCCATTTAGCTTAGTAACTGTGGGACAGCCACCTTCTTCAGAGGCCTCTGGTGCTGTGGAATCAAGTTTATACCAGTTAGGAACCGTCACCTGGGCGGGCAGAGAAGTCTGACATCAAGTACAAGAAAGGAAAGCACAACTTTATTTAGAATCTTAGATACAAAATAAGCCTCTTCCAAGAACGTGCAGTAAAAAGTGTCCTGATGCTCTTTCCTTTAAAAGTATAACTTTTAATAAGCTCTGTTTTTATTAGCTTCAGGTAATGAGACAGACTCCTCTAAGTGTCAGGAGAACTAGGCTAGATCTGTCTGTCCTGAACAGAGAGACACCGAAGCCGAGAGAAATAAGCAGCAGTCAATGAGCCTGCTGTCAGACAGACAGGCTGTTGTACAGCCAGAGTTGGAAGCTAAAAGCATGCGGCTTTAAAGTAAAAGTTATATGATAAAGATTGGTGGGTTTACTGGAAATTTAGGAAATGTATCCTCGAATTTGAGATATCTGTAAAACCGACAAAAATGGTTAATAATTACTGAACAAATATTTGTTTGATACTTCTAATTGTTTTAATTACTTTTTTAAATCCCAAGCTTCTCAAACTTAGTTTTGTGCTACTGACATAAGACATGGGAAAATCCCTGTCATACTCAGAGTTTGAGGGGAAAATTGAAATTTTTTTTTTTTTTTTTTTTTTTTGGTTTTTCAAGACAGGGTTTCTCTGTACAGCTCTGGCTGTCCTGGAACTCATTTTGTAGACCAGGCTGACCTCGAACTCAGAAATCCACTTGCCTTTGCCTCCCAAGTGCTGGGATTAAAAGGCATGCACCACCACTGCCCGGCCAAAAATTGAAACTTTTAATTTATCTTTATTCAGAGATTAATCTGCTTTAATGCTGTATCCAGAGATACAGAATGAGTAATCATGCTTTGAAAATTATTTCAATCAACACCTACATTTTCTTCCCAAGAAGCAGAAGTTTCCCCCTTTGTGCACCTGAGCATTAGTTCAGGGTATTGGTATTGCTGAGCAATGACATCTGTGCCTCTAGGGTAACAGATTGGCCTTTGACCCTGTGCGTCTCAGGAGCAAGTTCCTAGTGATTGGGGAGGCACAGGCTCAGTTAGACAAAAGACAGTCAGCAGGAGGCCGTGGGGAGGAGCATCTGCCACCCTGCCCCTCTCCATCTCTGCAGCCAGGGCATCAACAGTGGAATGGGAAATGGAAAGGTTCAGCTCCTCAGTAATGATGTAGGCGCTCAGCAGAGTTCTGGACTGGCAGTGAGTGTTTAGTGAATGTTAGCTGTGATTTGTGAATGTTTTAATGAGGAATATGTGGCAAATTCTAAACAATGGATTTACCAAGCCTTGAGGTCATAACTTATTTATGATCCTGAGTTGCATGTATACCCTCATGTTTTCAACAGAAGTATTTCATACACAGAATATCATCTTTTAAAATTATGCTCTATTTTCTCAAACTGAAAACCTCTACTTCCAGCTATCCAGCAAAGAACAGACCTTTTACTTTTGACCCTATGTTGGGGATCAGACTCAGGTGCTGCTCACCTGGGACGGTGTCTTAGTTTGGTTTCTACTGCTGTGATGAAACACCATGACCAAAAAGCAAGTAGGGGAAGGAAGGACTTATTTAGCTTACACTTCCAGATCGGTTTGTCACTGGAGGAAGTCAGGACAGGAACTCAAGCAGGGCTGGAACTGGAGGTGGAAGCTGATACAGAGACCATGGAATGGTGCTGTTCAGTGGCTTGCTTCCCCTGGATTTCTCAGCCTACTCTCTTATAGAACCCAGGACCACCAGCCCAGGGATGGCACCACCCACCATGGGCTGGGCCCTCCCCCACTGCTCACTAATTAAGACCGTGCTCTACAGGCTCACCTACAATCAGATCTTACGGAGGTTATTTTCTCCATTGAGGCTCCTTCTTCTGACATGACTCCACCTGTGTGCAACTGACATAAAACTAGCCAGTACGAATGGGATGGGGCCAGGTCCACAAACATTCATGCTCTACTGACAAACAGTAAATACGAGTGGCCACTTCGTGAGCTGACTCATCACGAAGCCACAGCAGGGATACGAGAAAATGGGAAGCTTTGATAAACATGGCAGAATTTCCAAAGAAATTCCACATTTATCAATGTTCTTGTTGGCTCCCCCACTAGCTATCCAACTATGTGATGTAACAAACATTGGGGTTAAACTGATTAAATAGATCTCAATTCCAAAAAATAGGTGGATTTTATTTGGAACTTTCACTCATTCAGTATTTTTTAGTTGCCAGCTTTCCTGACTAGCAGCTACTGGCAAGAATATATCAGACATTTGTGCTGAGCAATGTACCCAGGGACTCACAAATAATACATACACACTCCACCACTGAGTTACATTGTCATCCCAACTTTGTCTGATTTTTTTTAACTTGTGTTATTTTGAGAATTAAATACACAAATGCTGTTTTTCACCATTTCCAAGCTTCCCTTTGCCTTCAATTCCTTCTGTACCCACTAACTCCCTCTCAAATGTATGACCTCTTATATAATTGATAGAAATGTGTATATATACACACATATACAATGAGTATTTATATGGACGTCCACACATGTGTACACACAAACACACACACACACACACACACACACACACACACACACACACACGCACTCTTATATCCATCTTAGTCCACTTAGTAGGGCTTGCACATATGTATGTTTTAAGGCCAGTCACTTGAGGCTGGAGAACCCAATTTTGCCTCTCCTATCTGCTGTTGATTTCCATAGCTGTTCACCTAGGGGCGGGGCCTTGAGGTTTGTACTTGGTCAACTCTGTGGCTGTTTAGAACCTCAGTGTCCATGCTTCCTGTGAGTGCCTACTGCTGTACTACAGAGCTTTCACGGACCACCAATTGACAACAGTATCATGTGACAGTAAAGCTTTAGTATGACATTGAAAATCCATAGGAAAGCCATTTGAGTAAATACTGCGATTTCTCTCTGCCACCTTTTGCTCAGCCATAGTATTCTAAATATTCTAACAATATTTTGTTACATAGTTTTCACTAAATTCAACTGTTTTAGATGTAAAGAAAATAAAAAAGTGATTTCAAAGTATCTGTATAAATATTTTTCCAAAGAATGTTTATTTGATTTGTATATCCTTCAAGTGGCTCAAAAACTTAAATCTTTATTTAATGAAAAAAATGTTAAATCAACAATGTATGTGTTTTAAACTCCCCATGTTCAGAATTACAAAACTCATGTAGATTAGCTTGAGCCTTAGGAGAAGTACTGGCTCCTAGTTGGAAGTGCAGGCATTGGAGACCCAGAATCTCAGGGTAGCTGAAGGCTGACATCCTTCTGTCCTCCTGCCTCATTACACCATGTGTTTCCCGCCACTGATGACTCTCCTCTCTGAATCCTAGCAATGGACAGACCCAGCAGGAAATCTTCAGCTTTGCCAGCTGAATAAAAAGAAGGCCTCTTCTGCTTCACAATCCAAAGCTGGCCTCCAAAGATATATTGTCCGTGCTTGAGTCCCCAGGAAAATATCGTGCTATGATTAGCCAGGCTTGTATCACATGACTGAAATGAGCCGTGGGTAAAGTTAGAAAAAATACTGGTTCCTTGATTCTTATTAAAGATTTAGAAGACTCATTGAGTAGAAATTATCACTAGCATGAGGCAATATATAGTCTTACTTGTTACTTTTAGCTACTCAAAAATATGGCTAAAATGTGGCTTATTGATTTTAATGTATCTGGCTTGTCACTAAACAAACAACAACAACAAAACGTCGGTCACTTTATTTGGAAGCACACAGCTTTCTCTCTCGATTTCCCCAACTGTGTGCTTTCCTTGTGTACCTTGCTTTCTGCTCAGAGTGACTAGCAGCTAGTAAGAGCCCGTCAGTGTTGAGTAGATGACTTCTTGGCATTCACACTACTGAGGCCCACTAAAAACAACTGTGGAGGTGTGGCTGTAGGGAGAGGGGCAAGGTACATGCTTCTGGGCGTCATATACATATGGGTACAGGTCACATGTAGAGGTCAGAGGGCAACCTTGTATGTCATTCCTCAGGTGCCTTCCACCTGTTGTTTGAGACAAGGTCTCTCACTGTCCTGAAATGTCACCATGTAAGTTAGACTAACTGACCGGAAGGCTGCAAGATTCTACCTGTCTCTACTTCCCACTTCACTATCAGTGTCTCTGGCTCCATGTGTGGTTTGGGGGGATGCAAACTCAGGTCCTCACACTTCCGAGGCACATGCTTTACCCCCTGAGCCATCTGCCAAGCCTCTCAAAGTGACTTTTAAAAGCCCTGTTAAGGTTTCATTTTGTTTAGTATAGCATACTCATACAAAGTTTGGGTGTAAGTGATCTGTTTCCTATTGTGCTGTCTTTGAGACAGTAATTTTTTTAACCAACTCATACTTTTTATATTCATTCTCTAGAATAAAAACACAAAAACAAAAAGCCAGTAAGTGAAAACATCCCGTAGACATTAAGAACCTCTTTGGCCATGCACTCCTCCCCCACATTGCCAGTACTAGTCAGCCATCCTTGAACTCCTTTCTGCTCCTGAGTCTCCATAGCTTTCGCTCCCTTTCCATTCCTGACTTCTCCTCTGTACCTCTGTGTGCTCTCAAGGCTGCAGGAACTTAGCCCTGGGCATGCCAGCCTATATGAATCACATCTCTGTCTAAAGTTGTGTCTCCATAGTAATGAGATGCAGAAAGTGCTGAGGGCTGTGTCAGGGCTGGCAAGAGCACTGTGGCCTCTGCTGCAGTCGCACTTAATCCCCAAGCAGAGTCCAGAAGCCAGAGAGCAGCACGCTGGGGTTCAGTGCTGGAAGTTCCTGGTGAAGGACACAGTGTGGCAGTTAGCAACAGTATTCCAGAATGAAGCTAATTTACACTTTGTAGTGCTTTCTTCAGTTGGAAAGAACCTCTCAATTTTTCCCTTCTTTTTCAGGAAGCCTGATGCTCCGGTGCCTAATGGTGAAAGTGAAAAAACCATAGACGAAAGTTCAGATAGTGAATCTTCCTTCAGTGACTAAGCTGGACTGTGAGAATCACACAGAATGTGGAAGGATGTATTTACGTTCTAGGAAAGAGACTAAGCTCTAGCTAGCTCTCGGTGATAAAAATCACCAAATGCTACATGCCTACCCCAACCTTTCTCTGCTTAAAAATAATAATAAAGCATTTATAATCTTTCAGTATGGTTTGTTTGTTGACCAAGTAAAATGCTCTGAAATTAACAATAGAACAGCATAAACTGCTACAAGCACTGTGAATAGTAAGATGGGCTCAATGAGCATTCTAAAGTGGAGTTAGTTTGGGTTTACTTATCAAAATTAGGCTTCATGTAAAAATAAGAGAATGTGACTGAGTTTTCAATTTAGTGAATGTTAACTTGAAAATTATTGTATATATTTTTATTTTGTAAGCTTATTGAAGAAAGTTCTGATGGAAATTAGTACTGCAGTGAGATTCCAGTGTTGGAAACTTATACACAGCTATTATGGAATTCATTGACAGTATTTGATAGTGTGTGTGTGTGTGTGTGTGTGTGTGTGTGT